>JACEGR010002046.1:0-142346 GCA_014170235.1 Listronotus bonariensis
TTGGCGTGAAAGACTTTCTAAATCCGAAGAACCCGTTAAAAAGAACCGAAAGACGAAGGATCTAGCAGTGAGGAAGAAGGTAACTTTTCCACGCTGCGAGAACTGTTAATCCGCCCTTCTCATAAAGCTAACGGATCCTCTAGCGCCGCATCTCCTGTGTCAAAGTCTAAAGGTTACAATAAAATTGATATTACTTTTTTTAACAATTTATAGAGGGTACTAAAAACAAGTACATACTTTATCTTCACGGTAACGATCAAAAAAACCAAAGTCGGTCTATATAAGGTCACGACATTCGGCCATATTGCTTTGACGTGTTATGACGTCACATCTCCCATTTTTCGGCCTTGTTGTTCAGTGCCGGAGATATACAGTTATTGTATTATTAGAACAACCGTTTACACAACAGTTTTTAATTATTATTAAGTTGTAAATTCTTTTACTTTAAATAAAAAACATTTGGAATTACATCTTTCAACAAATATCACTTCCAAAACAATGCAAAATGAAATGCGCAAATTCTAGACGCCACTGGATTAATCATCAGCTTTGATTTTACCCAGTCTTGCCAACTTTTCTCCGTGGAGTGCCCTTCCTTGCGTCCCCGACCTCGAACCGCCTAAAAAGTTGAGGATATGTCGCAACCTTATAAATATAAACTAACCTTGCAAAAAACAACATTTTTATAACGGACGTAGAAAATAATATAAATAATATAAAAAATCCGTAGAAAAATCATGTTTATATTATATAAACCAATTGGATGTTTATTACCTACAACTGTTCATAATCAGGTTTTAATAAAATACAACTTTTTTACCCTTTAAGTGTCGATTTTCACATATTTATTTAGATTAAGATCTAATAACTTTGATGTTAACGAGACACATACAAGATTTATCGGATATTTTCTTTATTAACGTCAACTAAACGACAAAAAGAAATAAAATAAAAACGTAATAGGTGGTACGGTAAACCGGTCAGCGGTAAAACCCGATCATCAACGGACATGAATCACTTTTTCTTCTCGGAGAAAAATTTTGATTGTGGATAATTAGGGATTTATTAAAATTCGATCAACACGATAACGTTCTGGTAAACATGGTAAAAATTCAGTGGCGGGTATATTTGATATTTTGCAAAAGATATAAGAGTACAGAAAAAAGTTTAAATCTCTTAACCTTTGAGATATTCTATTCTATTTCTATTTTTTTTTCTTGGTTTTGGTCCCTTCAGGTCCAATCCACCACTCTCCCCTTCCGGACTATGCTTTCCAGGGCTTCGTCGGCGGAAAATCTGGATAATCGAGCTCGTAGCTCCCAGAAATTCCAAAATGAAAACAAATAATTCAACAATCGATGCAATGCATAAATTGTCGGCTGTCAAACCAAGATCTGCTACTGGTGTTACGTATAACCTTCACTTTCACTACTGACAGTTCCCATAGCACGCCCATCTATTTCCCGCCATTTGAGAAATACCTCGTGTTTATCACCAAACAGGATACCATCAGCTTATAGGAATCTTCGCTCACAGCGCTTAGGTCCAGAAGAAAGATGCCGTCAATTTAGCGTGAATCTTTCCTTGATCCCCGAAAGGTAAAAAACGTTCGTACGACACCTCTAGCCGCCACTCCGGGAAGAACTTTGTAGTCCTCTACGCACGTCCACACTGTCCGGAGGTCAAACAAAGAGTCCTCAACCTTTGAGATATAGGGTAGTAAGTTTTTAAATTTATTTGAATAATTTATCCTAGTTTTTCCAACTTTCTACAATTATTACCAAGGTCTTGTATGACGTAGAGTCAGTATGATTTTGACCTTTGTACCTACTCGACACTTGAAGACATGGACAACTTAAGATTGAAAATAGTTGTTAGCAGTGGCGCGCCAGCTTTTTAAGTTTGGCGATATCCGACAGAGAAATTTAAAGGGTGGGCAGGGAAATGTGCAGTGCAATATTAATATTATATGAATACAGGTAGTTTTAAAGTTCAGTACAAATATTTTAGAAGCTCATTTTTAAGGTCCCATAAACCGAAAACAAAAACCCCTCCAACATGCAATCATCGCAAATTGGGTAAAAACTGTTGCAACATTTTCGCATCAAATCTCACAAAAATTTGCACATCCCTATCAGTTAAAAAGTTGTATTTATTGTATGTCTTAAAGAAGGTAAAAACCCATAATTTATTAAAGATTCTTCCACCATAGGGGGTATTAATGGGGGTAAAGCCTGTTGATGACCAAAATTTTATGTGTAGATCAATTTTAAAAGTTAAGCTACACCAGCATAATGGCAAGAGAATCAAATATTTGGTTTTTTGCCTTTTTGTGATAAAATAAACGGTTTATGGGAAAATTGTTTGCTTAGTAAGCTGTCTGTGTAAACCAAAAAATATCTTACTACCACCTTTAATAATGTACACAGTGAGAATTTTAAAAGAGTTCCCCCTTTATCTTTTGAATGGGAGAAGTTATTGAGATCGGGTAAAATTTGGGTAAAAAGGTGTCACTTAAACTACTCTTTGGCATAAAAATAATTTTGGTTTAGAAGGCATTAGCAACCTTTTACAAATGGAAAGAGGGGTCATGTGGCACTTTGTTTTAAAGACCTTTGATTCTCTATTCATCACCATTTTATGTTTAAAAATCAATCCAGTCGTTCTAGAGTTACAGGCGTTTGAAGTTTAGCTCCAATTTGTACATACATTGCTGTTTTTAAAAGTTCTCTCCCCCTTAACTTTTGAATGGGTCAAGGTATTGAGATCAGGTAAAATTTTGTAAAATGGTGTCACTTAAGCAAAAAAATATCTTTGGTCACGAGGTCTAGTATCAAGGAGGCACTGGCAACTTTTTTTGCAAATAGAAATGGAGGTCATGTAGCACGTCGTTTTAAAGGTCCTTAAATTTTCTTCTTAACGCCACTTTGTTTTTGAAAATCGGCAAGGCCGTTTTAGACTTACAAGCCAATTTCATTAAATTTGCACTGCATTTAAACTACATTTTAAACGGTTCTAAGTGTGGAACGGCTGGGCTGATTTTCAAAAACAAAGTGGCGTTGAGTAGAGAATTAAAGAACCTTTAAAACGAGATTCTACATAATTCCCATTTCTATTTACAAAAAAAAGTCCCATTCAAAAGACAAAGTGGTAACTATTTTAATTAAAATCATCACTGTATTTTATTTTTTAAATTTAAATAGGTACACAAGGGAAAAAAATTAGGAATTTTTAAACATTTTATTAGGGTATTTTATATTTAAATTTTACACTAAAATCCATTTCTAATGACATAGCGCAACATACTGGTAATTTTTAATACTGCGACCATAGATCAATTATTCAAGAATTCCATAATTCGGATTACTTGAATATGAGCTGACAAAATAATGTATATAAATGGAATGGTTTTTAAACATGACGTTTTTGCGTTCAATTAGCAGGTTGGGCGAAAGGTTGGGCGAGAGCAATTTAGGTTGGGCGCTCGCCACATTGCGCCCATCCCTGGCGCCGCCACTGGTTGTTAGCGACCCTATCGAATACTTTTTAAACCTTTTGGGGCACCATCAAGGTTAGTTTATATTTATAAGGTTGCGACATATCCTCAACTTTTAGGCGGTTCGAGGTCGGGGACGCAAGGAAGGGCACTCCACGGAGAAAAGTTGGCAAGACTGGGTAAAATCAAAGCTGATGATCAATCCAGTGGCGTCTAGAATTTGCGCATTTTATTTTGCATTGTTTTGGAAGTGATATTTGTTTAAAGATGTAATTCCAAATGTTGTTTATTTATAGTAAAAGAATTTACAACTTAATAATAATTAAAAACTGTTGTGTAAACGGTTGTTCTACTAATACAATAAACTGTATATCTCCGGCACTGAACAACATGGCCGAAAAATGGGAGATGTGACATCATAACACGTCAAAGCAATATGGCCGAATGTCGCGACCTTATCTAGACAGACTTTGGGGCACCATGACATTTTTGCTTTATGCCGTTGTTGCAGTTAGTATCGTATTTTAAAAATATTTTTTATAATTTTTTATTGGAAAATTTCAATAAAGGTCAGTCTAATAAACCAACTAAAACACCTATCACAGGTTGTCATTATAGACTTGGTTAAAAATTCTGCAATATGACTTAAAATGTACAGGGTGGACAAAATTAGGCCTTTCAGACATATGTTCATATGGAGGTTTTCTCATTTTTTTTTTATTGTAGAATTAGCCCTTAAAGTTTATCAGATAAGTTGTGTAACACCCTATATACTTTTCTACTTTAGTGATATATATTTTAGAAAAAAACCTAAAATGTCGCAAATTACTACCACACTGTTTTGGAATGGGTTCCTTTAAAAATATTCCCAGGTCAACGTTTTATCAGCATTTTAGTCGAGGTGAATATCGACAAGAGAGGCGTAACCCCTTAAAATTAAGATCATTACTCTTTAACTTAGCCCTGCAATCAGTGCAGTCACCGCAGCGCTACATGTTTTTTTTAATTGTGTCCTCAGTACCGAATCAAAAACTATTTTTTTAACTAACAATCCTAAAAATATTATTTTTTTAGATATTTCATACTGATTTAGTGGCTTTATACAGCGGTATTCAATAAAAAAAAACAGAACCATATTTATGTTTTTTCGCATTTAGGAAGGTACGGTTAATTCGTGCTTAAAAATGTATTTTTTTGTTGCTATTTTTCACGACACAGTCAAAATGTCTGGTTTAAACTTTATGTACAGGTTATCCGGAATTCGTCACAATTGCAGGGTATTTTGGTTATTATTAAAGATAGATACTTGCGGTTTTCGCGAACTGTTGCTACTTGTTCACTTTCTAATACGTTAAAAACCTAATAATTTCGATAAGCACAACTGTGTTTATACTTAAAACAGCGTCCAAAATCAGTATTTATCCATACTATTTAGTAAAACATTTGATTTAAAACAAAATAGTAATTATCCACATACATAAAGTATATAAAACTAATACCTGTAAAAAAATTTAATGAAAATTCCACACCACTGTTTTTTGACCAATCAAATGTGTAGTTTTGGTTGCATTACCATGACAACACAAGTATTTATCGGAAATTTCTTTCTCCTGCCTGGGGTACCCTGCAGCAAATTATAGTGGAAATTTTTTGATATAATCATTGAATTTGTTTTCACGTTATGTCTGTCATTCACACACATAATTAAAGAAAATGTTATTTTATACGAGTTGTAGTTTTACAGACATAACATAATATAAAATAATGTAAGGTTTTAAGTCCCTAAATGACCATTTAATAGAACTACAGTTAGTAAAATAATATCATAGGACTGAAGTAGTAGACATAAGTAAAGAGCAAACGAAAGCAAGGTATAGGTCTAAAAAAATAAAATAAACTATTTTTACCAACTGTGGTAATATACGTGATATATAATATAAAAGAATGATAAGCACTAAAATTACATATATTTTTAACTATAATTGGTAAAAGGGAAAATATTTATTAAATGGAAAAAACATTAAAGCTCGTGTCAAAGTTACAAACATTAAATTTAAAAGAATACTATTAAAAACAAACTTTGTGTAAAATTTTCTTACCGAATACCACACGTGCTTAAATTGTTCCAGAAAATGTTTTCTTGGCCACGAATATTTTAAGAAAATTCTCCCTCGCCTGCGGCTCGGGATAATTTTTAAAATATTCGTGGCCTTGAAAAAATTTTCGTAAATAAATTTAGCACTAGTGGCATTACAAGTGAAAAAAATCTTATCTGTTAGTTCTGCCGCATAGTTACTCAAAAATTTTAAAACGTTTTTTTTTATGTCGTCATGGCCTTAACATATTTTTTTTAGCAAAACCTATGGCGATACCTTTGCTTAAATACAATCTTTATTATAAAACAGTTTTTTTGTAATCAGATAGGTAAAGATCGGCTCCTATACAATATAAGACTAGATGGATCTAATAAAAACTTGAAATTTTGAAACTTTATTTGGTATAAATTTGCTTTTAAAATATGGTTTTATACAGATAATTTTAAATAATTTTTACAAACTGCACCAGCCATACAACGTATAAAGATAATAAAATCACTCCAGTACTTCCTAAAAAACATAGCTGTAAAACGGCATTACAAAATCCGTCATCCGGAACAACGTATTATGGTACATAGACCCAATATTAAATAATAATATATTAGATTGTGGTTAACCAAGGAAAATTGTTTGACAACTTATTATAGGAAATAAGAAACAATAACCGTGTAACACAACTATGTATTAAATTTTTACTGGACGTATTTTGTGGTTGTGATAATTTTTAATACAGGACGTTATACCAGTTGATAAAAAAAATCGTAAAATTTTTTGCACATAGCGTGGAACCCTAGCATTGCTTAATATAGATATTATTTTGAATATGTTAAAATTATTTTTGTTAGTTAAACTTTTTAAAATAAGACAAGTATTAAATGTATTGTACAGGATGTAAAAATAATTAATGAAAAAATATACAGTGTGTCCCAGAATAGGTGTTACAAGAGGACAAATAAGCCATAAATTTTGGATTTTTATATGTCTTTCTGGGAAAACTAGTCGCATGGTCCAAAGTCCAAAACAAGGCAATACAAAATTTTACTTCAATAGGTAATATAGCTTACCTTTAATTTATAACCAAAAATATGAAAAATGACCATAAGTATAGTAACTTTTTTTTTTAAATATGTATGTTGCAAAAAACCAATGTCATTTCTAATATAAAACAAATTTCAAGTTTTCTTTTCTAATTTACAAACAAAACTGGTGCTTCTGGAACCTTTAAATATAAATAATACGCAATATACTGATATATTTATAATTCCTGGCCCAGTAGTAAAATTGACTTTATGATAATATCCCTTTTAAATACCTTTTTAGGGGGATTCCTTTTGACGAGTCTACCACGAATATTTATACATATATATATATATATATATATATATATATATATTCTGGCCAATAAACTTTATCTATTGCTTATACGGTTATATGAAAGCGGCGCCTCAACTCAGCCTATGAATGTCAAATGTTTTGGGTGTCGGACTGGACAAACGCGTCACTTTTTTGTCAGACAAGTTTACCACAATGTTTTACTTGCAATTTTTAAATATTGTGCCAAAAATCGTAAGGGTTACAGTTACGAAACCCGCCTCATTCAATACCCGAAATATGGTTTCCTGACTGTAACACTTACGATTTTTGGCACAATTGCAAATTTGACATTGACAGACTGGGTTAAAGCGCGGCTTCGATATAGGGCGGTATGAATATTTGTGGTAGACTCCTTGTTTGACCTCCGGACAGTGCGGACGTGCGTAGAGGACTACAAAGTTCTTCCCGGAGTGGCGGCTAGAGGTGTCGTACGAACGTTTTTTACCTTCGGGGATCAAGGAAAGATTCACGCTAAATTGACGGCATCTTTCTTCTGGATCTAAGCGCTGTGAGCGAAGATTCCTATAAGCTGATGGTATCCTGTTTGGTGGTGAAAACGAGGTATTTCTCAAATGGCGGGAAATAGATGGGCGTGCCATGAGAACTGTCAGTAGTGAAAGTGAAGGTTATACGTAACACCAGTAGCAGATCTTGGTTCGACAGCCGACAATTTATACATTGCATCGATTGTTGAATTGTTTGTTTTCTTTTTGGAATTTCTGGGAGCTACGAGCTCGATTATCCAGATTTTCCACCGACGAAGCCCTGGAAAGCATAGTCCGGAAGGGGAGAGTGGTGGATTGGACCTGAAGGGACCAAAACCAAGAAAAAGAGAGAGAATATTTGTAGTAGACTCGTTAAAAGAAACCCCCTAAATAGGTTTTAAAAGTGTTATTATGATGAAGTCAATTTCATTACTGACCCAGGGACTATAACGTACGCATTACAAAAAACATATAGAGTAAGCCATATAGGTTTAATGAAGTTTTTTTATTATTTTGAAAATACTAAAAATTTGACTTTTGAAAAAAAAAACCTTCGATTCTCTTATAGTCCAGGAGCCCGTGAGCGGCAGACCTTCGTCATTTTGTAAAAGCTGAATGTTTGTAAGCGCATGCTCCCAACATAAGTAGAAGCGATAAGGACTATGAAATTTGACTCATAGCGGCTTTGGCAGGTACCAAGTACCAAAAATTTATAAATTAAAACTTAGTCGCCAGAGAGTTTTCACAGTTCCAACCTATGGCAGACAAACATTTTGGGGTGTCAATAGTCCAAGAAAGTCCAATATTTCTGTTATTTAACAAGATATAACAAAAAGGTCTATATAATATTTGTAGGGTTTCCAAATAGGCATTTCTAAAAAATATTTCGATGTATACAGCGTGTTCCAAAAAAGAGTAATTGCTCTAAGGATTGTGGCTGCTCCGGTTGTATCGGCAGCATCAATCTCCGGAGTTAAGCAGTGAAGTGCGCGCCCATAACTTGGATGAGGACCGGCGTTGTCGGTTTTAGGGAACGGCACGCGGTGTTCTGCTCGGGGGTGAACGAACGGACCGAGCAACAACCATCCAAGTTATGGAATGAATGGTGTGTGAATCGTAAGGTGTAGGGGTCAAGGTACCATAAGCCTTCAGGCTGCAGTGCACCACCTAGGGGGACCTGAGTGGGATGACCCCGAAAGGGCGAAAAAACAAAAGGATTGTTTTTTTACATATATATATATTTTGGAACACTCTGTATACATTAAAATATTTTAAGGACATGCCTATTTAGAAACGCTAGAACTTTTATATAAGATCTTTTCTCATATCTTCTTAAATAACAGAAATATTGAAGTTCATCTGACCATGGGGCCACACAAAAATGTTTGTCTGCAAAGATATTGGAACTGTCAAATCGACTGGGGAAATATGTACTATTAGGTACCCAAGTAACATATAATGTATATAAAATTCAGCTTTTAAAAAATGACGAGAGTTATGTTTCAGTTAATTGACATTTGGTACATGGTACCTGCCAAAGCCACAATGAGTCAACCTTTATAGTCTCTTATCGCTTCTACCTCTGTTGGGAGCATGCGCTGACAAATTTTCAGCTTTTACAATAACGAAAGTCTGCCGCTCACGGGCTCTTACTCTACTATAGGTAACTGATTTTCCTTGAAAAAAAATTATAATAATAACCAAATACATGCAGTATCTTGTTTAAGTGCCGGCAATTAAACGGGAGTTCTCAGTATATTTATTTCCCATAGGATCCTCATAATATATAGTTTTTTATTTATTTATTTTGCGTTATTAAAACTATTAAGTACCGATTCAAGTTACTTGGTAACTAATTAAATAACTTAATAAATCATAATTTTTTATTACCATAAATTAATATTCATATATTGTTTTATAGGATGTAAATAATAATTGTGTTATTTATAATAAAACACAAGTAATGTTATAATTACCCACTGAGACAGACAATCTTAGGAAGGAAGTATTAATAAAGAGTTTTTCATTTTAACCGCTAGATATTTAGCAGCGCATAACCAAACAAGAAAAAATAATAAAGCTTTTTCTATTACAATCTCAAAAAATAAACGTTTGATATACGTTTTGCTCCCAAAGTTAAAAAAAAAACGCCTAGAAGTTGCTGTCAATTTTGAACTGCAAACACATGGTATAACAAAACGGCTCTACGTGACACACTGCATGCGACAATAGACTAGTAATTTAGGTACAAAAAAAGATGGCTAAAAGGAACCACAACAATAAGTGGTTTTATTGTTTCATATGGTAAATAAACTGCGGAGTACTACAATTTGGGGGTGCGTTTTTGAAAACGGGGTTTAAATAGCCCCTTTTGACTACGCACTTTCTTCAGGTAGTAGTCAAGAGAAAACTTGTAGAAAATTAAATTTTCCATTAAATGAAGCTTTCTAAATTAAAAAAATATATATTTCTGACAAAAATATGCTCAAAAACGTATTGTATTTTGCTTTATACTTTTTTCCATTTAATACTTCTCAACTTAAAAAGGTTGCTCGGTTTTGACGTTTGTTTGTTGTTGCTTTAAAAACCAACTACATTTTCTAACGTGAGCTTTCGTACGCAAAATTCAACTTTGGGCACGCAGACAGGTGCGCAAAGTATACTCTTTGTAAAGTGAATTGAGATAACACAAAAATTGGGGTTCTATCAATTTACCACGTCACGCATTAAAAATAAATAGCCTATATTATAGTTGATTAGTCCCCGTAGAGAGTCTACGTACGGGGTTTAAATTCTACTGTTCTACTTCAAATTTAAACGAACGTGATTGGATAGATATTTTTAAGAGAGATAAGACCTATTTTACTTTCTTCAGAATTCTTGCACCTGAAATTAAAAGACAGTGTCGTCTCATATTCGTTTTTATATTTATTAATTGAGGAGCTTAAATGCAAAAACCGTTAAATCAACTTTTTATGATTTCGAGAAAAAGGCCAAAAACTTCTACAAGCCAATCCCCTAGCAACTTTAAACTTTTTAACGCTTATATTGGTGTCATTTGGGTATAAAATAAAATTTAGAACGTTAAGTGTAATATATTTTTTGAACTATTGTCTTTTAAAAGAAAAAAGTTTGGATTTATTGGTTTTTGCATGAAAGTTAAAGTTTTAAAATCCGTGATACTGTTTATAAAAATATTTATTAATAAAATAAATATAACAAAACTTATAACGCAAAAAACATAACTTAAAAATAACTCTTATTAAATTTTAAAAAGAGCAAAAAGGCATGGTTTCTTGCCGACAAACGGTTTTTAAACTATATAAAAACGGACGGCTCCTCCTCGAGGCAATCGCATGTAGTTTCCTCCTCATTATTTTGCTGAAACCCTTCTCCATTTAAAAGAGTTTTATACCACTGCAACCTCTGGACATCCTCCCAGTTACTGCCTAATTGCTGCACCATATGATGTCTAAATGACTTTTTCTTTTTTCTAGTATCCCACGATTCAACGTTAATTCGGTAAAAGATAGTTCCTGGTCTACTCTTCCAGGTTTGAGAAGTGTTTCGAATTTTTCCCGACCGGTAACGAATCTGTAGTTCGGAAAACAACACATCTTTATATTCGTTTCATTTCCAAATCTTCTGAGAAATATCTTTTTACGCTGGAAATTCCTTTCACTTTTTTAAAGTTACCAGAAAATCTTTTACCTCAAATAACCGCCAGTTGGTGCCAAGTTCTCTTACTTCCCCAACTTTCTCGTAAATAGTCTTATATTCATCAGTAGAAGTCAAGGTGGGATGCTTTCTGAGCAACTTTTCTACTCTTCCAAAGGTCCTATCGGCTGGTAGAAACGAATGACCTCGTACAGGGAAAATTAACTGAATTTCATTTACATGTATTGGAGCTTTGAATCTTAACCAGAAATATAGCATATGGACAATGTGTGTATTTTTGTTTTGTCCTGCATAACCGTCGCAAAAAAGTCGTACAGTCGTTATGTCATCATACGTCAGCGATTCTAAAAAATTCATGAGTGCCGACGCAACCTCGGTAGATCCTCTCCCTGCTTGGTTTTCGGTCCAAGTATAAAATACAGGATTCTTAGAATCTCCACCAACACAGCAAAAACAGTAAAGACTAATCTGGTGAGCGTAGAATGCATCATTAATATTAGTCCTGGGCAGGGGTTGAACATGCTGAAGATCAAAACAAAAAGTAGCCGTATTTGGTCCCTTTTCCTTGAGGAGATCGTAAAAAGCATTCGCCCTTTTCTGGTGTACTGCTAACTCGGCTCTTAATTCGGTCTTCTTTACTTCATCATCTTCGTCTTTGATCCTGGATTTTAGACGAGTACATTGAGCACAAACATCAGAGGCTGGACTAGAAAATCCAATGTTAAACTCATTGACGAAAACTCTTTGGAACATGCTGAGTGCTACTTTGTTCTCCTGAGAACATTGACTCTGGTAGATGTTATGTAATTTTTTACACTGAGTTCAGCAGGCATATAAATTCTACAGGACTTCGACCTATTGTAATGGCTTTCTTTAGCAGGCAATTTTTTCAAAAAGTTTCTAACGCTTTGTTTCTTATTAGCCGATTTTTGTGAGATGTGATCGCCTCCTCTCTTTTCCTTAGGAATTTCGCCTTTTGAAAGTGTTTTAGCAACAGTGTTGACACGGTCTGCGTTGACACTAAGAACTCTTAGAAAGAAAGCCTGACATACACGAATCTTAATTTTTGTGACCCGTTTAGGTAAAAATAATATACAGAAAAATCACGTTTCCGGGGTCTTTGCTTCACAGGCCTTGGGCGTTCGATGGGTACAACAGACAAAAAGTGTGATAATTTTATGTTCTGCTCAATGTAGTCATTGCGCTCATAAAACTTGTCTCGTATGAATCGTATATCATGTAAAGCTAACTGATTACAGCAATAAGCAGGACCATCATGAGTACACACTTGCAAATTTTTGAGCTCTGGTTCGTTGTCGACGTATCTAAAAAAAACTTTTTCAATATACTCAAAATGTTCAATGATATATCGCAGTAATTCGAAAAATTCATATTAATGGCATTTTCCATAAGAACTCCTGTGTTAGAGAGAGACAGAAAACATATTTCTTACCAGAAAATCATTAAAATGATTTTTAGAATAAGTGCGATAGATCATTGGTTTTGAACCATTAGAATGCGTAATAAAACATTTAGGGCCATATTTAAGAAAAAAAAACAAAGTTGATGATGGTTACTCGCGAGCGAAACGTCGCGTCGGATCTAAATTTAATAACGCCATGCCGTAGAATACACATAAAGTCAAAAACCATTAAACTATTGACACTGATCGATAAAAATACTAATATATCTTAGTATATAACTACCTAACCTAAAACAAAATTAAAAAATGTTGGCTTACCTTCTTTCCTTTAACTTCTGCCTTTTATTTTTATTAATTTGCCTTTTACGCGTCCCCTGATTTATATCTTCGACAATAGAGGTATTTTCATCCATTTTGCTTTTCAAAACTACCAAAACACAACCTAACCGATCTAAACAATGTTTTCCCCAATATTTCGTGAATTTCCACTATTCTCAACCCGCATCCATCTCTGAAATGCTTTCATAACTAGCATAAACATAATAAATTACAGATTAATTTCTGTTACCAAACTGTACTACCTAATTTATTAATTTACCTTCTTGTTCATAGATGACATTAATACAAGGAGTTAAGGCGGTTTGCTTGGATTTTGGATTTATCGGTTTTTGCTTGGAAGGTCCTACTTTACATGTGATTTTAGTATGGATTTATAGGGATTTGTTCGGTTTTGAGTGCGCCATTCGATAGAGCAGGTTTGAATTAGCCAGATTTGATGTATAACTCGAAATGTTTAAAAAGTGGATTTATCGGTTTTTGCATTTGAGCTCCTCAATTTATGATTTAAGGTCCTAATTTAGATTTTTATAAATGTTTTTATGTATTGTGTAAGGTGAAATAGTTTATTTTTTGTATTTATTATTAGAAATTTGTTTTTAACTTGCCAATAAATTGGCATTATGGCGGCCATTTTATTTGTGATAAAAAAACGGAAGATTTAGATAAGAATTTCTAGTTTTTATTGTGCACTTATTAGATACTAATAACCTAAAATACCGTGTAATAATAATATGTACCTTGTCTATATAAGGTGACCACGAACGGGTGGATGCTGACATGAAGGCTTTTTTCTAGACTCTATAACTCACGAAAAAAATAAGTGCTAGTGTTCGCTTCAGTAAAAAATCCGGCACTAAAAATAAAACAGCACAATATCCAAATTTACTGTAATAATTGGTTGGGCGAATATTTCTATTACATGGTGAAAACCATAGGCGTTTTTAACGAAAAGAAGCCAAAATTGATAAAATAATGATTAAAAACAAAAAACCATATTGGTACAGGTGAATGCACTCATTATCTTTTTTAAACATAGCCAAATCTCAAATAATTATGTTTATAGGTAATTATAAGCTGCCTTTCCTCGGTATTACTAGTCACCGGGTAAAAAAAACAATAATTTATTTTATTTAATTATATATCTTATTTAACATTTATATTACAGGTTATTATTAATTTTTAATTTAACATAATTGCTCTATTAAACTTTTAATCCTCCGCCCATGCTTAACAAAGAGGCCGCCTTGGAAGTGTTTGAAATTCGGTTTTTTGCTGTCTCAATTGTGATTGTAAGAACTTTAACTACTTTACGCACGTAAGAAAAAAAATTAAGTAGTAAGCAGCGAACACAGAATTATAAGTAAGAACCTTTGGTACAATTAAAATGTGATCTATTAAGAAAATAACCCTTAGTTATAAAATATAATGAGTAACTAAACTATTCTGCAAAGGTTAATGTAATAAAATTTTATTTAAATAGATTAATCAACGAAAAACATGTTAATATCTCTTTAAAGCGTATGAAGGTTTTTACCTGTTATATTTAATTTATAGGTACCATATTGCATCAAACTTTTTATGATTTATAAAAGTGATGTTATTAAACGAACAAACCATAAAAGTAATTAAAAATAAATTTATGTTGGCGAATAAAGAAGTCATAAAAAATTTGTTAAACCTTAAAGTCAATGTAAAAATTGCTATTTAATTTAGTAATTGTGATTTTTACTTAATTAGGGTATTAGCTGGAACACTTGACATTGGGTTATTCTGGTTACATATTGACTTATGCTTTTAAGAAACTGTAATTTTTTTTTCTTGTTTGGTTTGCGGAAACTTAATTAAACACAGACATAAAGTAAGTAATCAGTCGTCACCACTTTTAAATTGTCAAAAAATAAAAATAAATAAATAGCACAAAAATATATAGAAAATTTAGAGGGTTTAGTATTAACGCGTATATTGCATAATTATTATTTTTATTTATACAAATTAAATTTTTAAATAAAAACTTTAAATTTTACTTTTAGGTTATTCTTATATTACTTAGTGTAAGATCTAAATAGGAGGCTACCTGCACCCATCTAAGTAGCTTTCCAGTGACGTATATAGAGCGCTCCCGAGTAGCTCAAGAACATTTCGTTTTACTTTATGATGTTCCAGTGACGGAAAGTGTTATACACCTGAACTACTTCGTTTTTCTTTCCCCTTACCCCTTATGCACCAGCCACTCTTTTGGATTTTGTGCTTCAAACGTGTTTTTATGGTTAAAGATGGATTTTTAAAATTATTTGTTTAAAATGGAATAAGATATTGAAAAGAGATTATTATTATAAAGCCAAAAAGTTTAAAATAAAACGAAATTTTAAAATTTCTTAAAGTTATCCCTCTTTCCTTGTCTAGGGATGCGTTCCAGTGACTAACTCTTCATAGTAGATTAAGAGCTTTAAGCCCCGTGACGCCCGTGAAAAGCCACTCTGTTTACCGAATAAAAACTATTTTATATCAAACTAGCTGACCCGGCAAACGTTGTTTTGCCATATAAATAATTTTTAAGTAATTTCTAGCCTAAAAATTAAAAAAAATGTTAAGGGTGGACAACCCTTATCACTAAGGGGTATGAAAAATAGATGTTGGCCGATTCTCAGACCTACTCAATATGCTCACAAAATTTCATGAGACTCGGTCAAGCCGTTTCGGAGGAGTACGGGAACAAACATTGTGACACGAGAATTTTATATATAAGATATAGTATTTAAACAAAGATATGGGTACAGGTGCATATAGACTAGAGGGTTGCCTTAAAAATATGGTTAAGGCACAAGGAAGATAAACCTTATAATAAGCAGCGCTCAATTTTTTAAATTTGTCCGAAAATATAGGTTATATCTGTGACGTGCTCTTTTGTCATAATATTTTTTTATCTGACAAAATAAACTAATTCATGCATAGACTAGAGGATTGCCTAAAAATATGGTTAAGGTTCAAGGGAGATAAACTTTATAATAAGGAGCGCTCAATTTTTTTATATTTGTCCAAAAATATAGGTTATATTCGTGACGTCCTCTTTTTGCCATAATATTTTTTTATCTGACAAAATAAACTAATACATACATAAAATAAAATCACCTTAATAATATTAAAAGGGTATCTTACTCTTAGCGTTTTTATTTTAGCACGATTTAAACGTAAGGTCAGTGACCCCTGTTTACAAGTTTTAAACTTCTGATAACTAGAGATCAAGTTAATAGAAAAAAGCCACAAGAGTCACTACAACTAAGGACACCAGCAATCAACTATCGCCATCTAAACGCGTCGTTAAAAATGGTGTGCCAGCAACAAAAAGGAGAATAATTAAAAGTGAGACAGAAGTGATGACAGCCTGGCATTTTTAGTATAGACGTTAAGTCAACTTAATTTAACTATAAACAGTAAAAACTAAACGAAATGTATGTATATAAAAGTCCAATGACTAAAAAGCAAAGCAAAAAACAAACACCAAAACCTCGAAAAAAGGCTCCAGTACGATTGTAAACATGGAATTACGGAAAAAGATTACGTCACATAATTTAGCGAACATAGTCTTAAGAAGAATCGGCCGCTCAATATTAAAAAAGTGTATTTTAATTGGTTAAGGCTGTATTTAAATTAAAAAAACCTTAAAATTTTTACCACACCTTGTATAATTGCAACCGCTATTTTTTATACATTCTAGTTAGCTAGCTAGTTAATAAAATATGTTTGTTTTAATCATATAGAATGTAACAACGTCTTGAAACATTTTGAAATTTTGGTCACAATATAAAATCAGTGGAGGACATACAACTAAAATATTTTGACAGCTCTACCACTTCCGGTTATACCGAAAGTTAATGTCAACTTCCTTATTTTGAATGGAACACCCTATATAATAATTATTTTTTATGTTCAGCGTGAAATTCTAAACATAATTTATGTGTAATGTTCTATACTTGAATTCAACCGTTTTTGACCTATTTTAAACTTTATGTCAAAAATGACGTTTGCAAGCCATTACATAACCATCAATTTCTTCTAAACAAAAGCCTTTAATATGAGTTGGGGTTGGATTCCTTGTACAGAGAAAACTTCTTTAGTAGACTGTATCGATATTTTTACCATTAATAAATACAGAGTGGTCAAAAATAATCGTTGAAAATCATCACGACAAAAACTATAAAAGTCATTTTTTTAAATGGAAACCCCTATCTTTTATTACCTTATCCTATTAGACATTAAAAATATGGGTAAGTTTGTATAAGGATGTCCATTTTAAAAATTTATAGTTTTCGAAATATTACCGATTTATTATTTATCTATTATAACAATGCAATTAAGTACGGGTAGGTACGGGGTAGTTGGCTGGGGTTTCCATTTAAAAAAAAATGTTTTTAAGGTTTTTGTCGTAATAATTTTTAACGATTATTTTTGACCACTCTGTCATCTGCACAACAGAACATGTCGTAGAAAAAGTAATTCAGAAAATATGTAGTTTTAAAAGTTAGGAACCGTTTTTTTGCCCCTTAAATTTTTTTGTGGTTTATTTTGGATTAAACCATACAAAAGGACACTCGAATATACTTTAAACATATAATTTCCCCACCCCCGGAAATAAAATTATCTACGCCACTGGGGTAGTTCCGTAGATTTCGAATCATAAATCAGACTTTTATTATTTAATTCATTATTTTTTTAGACGAACAGACAATAAAGAACACACAGTGCAAAAAGACAGTAAACAGTATTTTCGCACCTAAATTAATGAAGTGTTAAATCCGTCCAAGCATGTCACTTTAGTCATTACTAATATTAATAGACAAACCGAAAACTATTATGTGGCTCATTAAGTAAACCAAAAGATTTGGAATTGGAGTTAAATTGCGCTCATTTTGGGTTCACTGGACTAACGTGAATAAAATTGAAAAACTTAAAAAGTCAGAACCACAATAAAAAAAATGCTTTTTTTAACTTTTTTGCCTACAACTCTGCAGGCAAGATTGGTATAGATTAACTAGTTATTATTAACTTTAAAATGCACTCAAAAAATTTTTAACGTTAATTTGACAAAGAAGTATTTTTTTAAAATAATACAGGGTGTTCCAACTCTATTTATACACGAAATAACTCTGTCCCTGTACAAAATACAAAAATAAACTTTTTTTATTTGGATACACTCTTTGTCTTGACAGTATTAGTTATTATACAAGGTGTTTTAAAAACAGACTACGCTATTGTTAAATCGTTTTTTATGGAACACCCTGCATATTTTAACAAATTTTGACTCTATTAAATTCTACATCAAAAATGTATTAAAAACTATATGTCAATTATTGCTGGTTTTTAAGAAATCAACAGTATGCTGTTATACTGATTAATGATTAAAAATGAAGAAAGAAAATAATAGTTTGGATTTAATTATTTTTTAATTATTTGTCGCTGTCAGAATGACAAATAATATAATACCATGTAATTAATAATCTTCCATTGTAAAACCATTAGTCAGCTATTTGGTTTATTTTAGTTACATATTAACTTACTAAACTTAAAAACCAGTAATAATTGACGTATAGTGTGTTATACAGTTTTGAATTTTTTGATACAGTACAGAAATTAATGCATATTCAATATTTGTTAAAATATACAGGGTATTCTATTAAAAAAACACCAACTTGATGTTAAAAATTATGTTTTTGAGACACCTTATATAATATCTAGTACTGTAAGTAAAAGAGTGTATATGAATAAACATTTTTATTTTAAGTTAATTTTTGTACCTTGTACGGGGGCGAAGTTATTTCGTGTATAAATAGAATAGAGTTGGGACACCCTGTATTTACAACCTTTTATCAATTTTCTTGATTTTTTTATTATTATTTTTTTAAATTGGCGTATTTTATTTAAACAAAAAGAAGTATTTTTACCCAAAATATATTATGCCTGTTCATTAAACTTAACGCATTATTATTGCAGTGTCTTTTGCTGTTTAATTTAGAAGAGTCTAGCTGTAATACGATTAGGCATTCGCATCGAGGACTCCAAAAACCCCAGTCCACCAAATCTTTAGACGAATTGGGGCTTTAAATTTTTCTTTTGGACTTCACTATTCATGAATAACCAACCCTAATACTCATGAATACTTTTTTCTTGGTATTCGAACATATTCAGTATTCGAATACATTTTTCTGCAGTATTTATATTCGTATTAGAATAACTTTGCAAGATAAATAATAAAAGTTTGCCAAAATGCAAGCGATCTCGAAATACATAAAAGGGCTGAAATGCGTTTAAAAAGTGGCTTGCGTAGTTTTTAGGATTTATTTTGTTCAATAAACAATGTTTAAGTAAAATATGGTCCTAAAATAGAGATAACCGGAAAATAATCTGTATATTCGACAAGAAACTTTACAAATTTTGAGGTGTTTAATGGAAACATGATGAAATTGTAGTTTGAGGTGGACACTAGAATAATTATAATCCTCGTCTTTTTTGAAGTTTAGGAGAATATAAAAATATATTTTATTATGATTTAAATAGTGTTTCGACGATTGTTATATAAAAGAAATCTCGGTCAGTTTTGGCCAAGTTTGGGAACACAAAGTTTTAAAATTATTTTGGCAAGGCAAGGGTTACAGAATATTTAATATACATTATTAATATTTTTTTATATTTAAGACCGTGACCGTGGACCCCTCTTCTTATTTAAGAATTTTTATGTGGTAGCCTTAGGGGTAAAGGGGTTGAAGGAGCGCTTGTTAATTTTTGTCCCCCCATTAAATATTTTGACGTGTTTCGGCGATTTCCTCAAATCGGTCTCTTTTCGCAGATAACTTTAGTGGTAAGTTCTTAAATGAACACCCTGTAAAAAGAAATAAAACTGAACTCCTAAGTTATAATTTTTGGTATCCGATAAAGTCATTGTTCTAGTTTTATGAGTGCATGTGGGAAATTCAGGAAGTCGCTGCCGAAAGTACAAAGTAAAAACTTTTAGAATAAGCATACTTTTCCTTGACTTTTTCTTATTTTGTTTATTTACCACTCGTTTTTAGCCTTTACTAGCCGAACTTGGCTTTAAATAATTTGTTTTAAAATAATTTTAATACTATCACTAATTAAATTTTGTTTTATCCAAGTCTGATTACAAGCAAGAAGCTTAAACTTGACGCCATGGCGGCTCCAGCTGAATCACGTGACGCCCTAAAAATTGGATTATGCACTTAAGAGGTCGAAATGATATTTCTGGCAACTATCTAATATGGAATCCATAAATTGCTATTTTCTTTTAATCTCAAATGTCTGGGTTTTGCATTTAAACACTTCAGATAATAATGAAAACTGATATGAAAAAATATATTATAAGACTGAAAAAGAGGTCTTTTGTGGATAGAAGGTTTTAATTGTAGGTAGCTTATTTGACTTTAGTTAAAATATTGCCTATGTTAATTAAGTAGCATTACATCCTTAAGTATGTTCCAAAAATATTTAAAATATTTACTAAATACCTTTTAAATTTTAATAATAATATTTATAAACTTCTTATAGACATAGCACCCGGGTCATCAGCTGATAATATTGAACATGTTGTTTCACGTAGGTTACGGTCCAAGTAATCTCATTTAGAGAAAAAAAAATTAAAAATATTTTTCTAAATGAATTCCCCACAATCACATAAAAGATGTTTAAAAATAATACAGAAAAGTAATAGCTTTTTTCGCGGGTTTGATTCTGAACCGGTTCTGGGACTATTCGCATGCGCAGTGAAAAAATCAGCGTTCGCGGTTAGTAAAATCCTGAATTTTTAGTAACAGTTCTGTGTTCGCGGGTTACAATGGAATCAGTTCGTTACCGGTTCGTAACCTGATTAGCAGTCCTGGGATTTTTGTTGGAACTAAAAGTTCAGTTCGGAATTTCATGCGCATTGTCGACATGGTCAGCTGATTTCTGTTTAGGTGGTACAGAAATAAACCGTTGTATTACAGTTTATTTGTTTCTGCCACTTTTTATGCGGGTTAATATACCTGTTAAATATTTTTTTATATTTTTGTGTTTCTGAGCGTATATAAACAAAGGATTTTTAATTGTATTCCGTATGAATGTATGTATGCAATAAAATAAATAAAGATTTAATTAAGAAATATAGACAATTTTTCAAGATTTTACCATTTCTTGTTGTTTGTTTGAATATCTTTAGTTACATACAGATACTTATGTTAAAAACGAGAGGAGGCAGGGAATCCTCGTCTTCCGCCGAGAGACCTCGAGTGGCTTTTGACAGTATAACAATTTACCTTTTTGTTTGAATTTATTTTTTTGTAGTAGCCAATTTAACCATGAAAAATCCTAACCAAAAGGCTAGGTTAGAATACATCCTCAGCTGTATAGAAAATCGTTCGCGATAAATAAAAATTCCGAACTAATAAATAACTAGACATGCGCTTTAAAACAATTCTAAACCAGTTCGATTCTGGTTCCGAATCAGTTCATTACTAGACCCGCGAACAAAGCTAATATTTATTGAACACTTCTTAGCTCTCCCATTTAATTATTAGTTTATTACATAATTCCATACATTTTAATAGGTTCACGGTAACAAACAATATTAATGCACCAGCCGATGAGCGTAATTTCAAAACCAAAGTTTACGGAGTGAAGCATGCAACCAACTTTTTTACATAACCACTATTACATAATTCTCTCGGACATGAAAAAGCAAATTAGGTTGTTTACCTTTTGAGTTACACTTGGATAAACAAAAAGTCAAGTGCGTGTATAAGGCCCGCGGACCTGGGTGTACAGGGTGGCTCGAATTCGACGCTCATCATTGGGATTTCGGAAACCGTAAGAGATACAGGATCGGTTAAATGGAGGCAAAGTTGCGCAATTTGATGCTCAATAAGATGCCGTTTTGCGTTTTAAAAAATTCCGAGTACTTCCGAAGATATTCGAAAAAAACCGGAATTTTCAATTTTGGTTTCTATTGTTTCCTGGCTATATTTGTTAAGATAACTCAAAATGAAAAACACGTTTTCATGGCCACTTTTTCTGCTCTATAATTCAGTGTGATTAAATATTGAGTCTGACGTTTCGGCTTCTGGCGACCATCATCAACTTAATTTTTTTAAATACGGACCTGATATTTTTCAATTTAATTAAATCCTTTCATCACTCTTAAAACACTATATATCGCCACTTTGATATTTTCCGATGTTTCGTACAGACAATTCCATCACCAGAATATTGCATATTTATTTAACCATAATACGGCCCTGAACTACATTTTTAGGTAAAATGGTAAAAAAGAATAAACTTATTACATATTCATAATGTTTTATTGCAACTCATTGATATCTAACAGCGGAAATTACTTTATTAACAAAAACTAACCAGCAGGTACGAATTCAAGGGAGAACTTCATTTAATGTATGGATTGGTATGTGGAGGAACAAAATTATTGGACCTTTCGTTTACGAAGGGACCTTAACTTCCGAACAATATCTAAATTTGATTAGAAATGATGTCTTAGACGCCCTAGATAACCTTTGGCAGTATTTCAAGAAATATGGTGGCAGCAAGATGGAGCTCAATTCCTTTACCATATATTTCCTAATAAATGGTTTTGCAAGATGGCCCGCTAGGAGCCCAGATCTTAGTCCCCTAGATTATTTCCTTTGGGGATATCTTAAGAACCGTTTATTTAAAAATGTACCTCACGACCTTTAAGTACTACGACAAAATTTGATAAGGGAAGTCGCTGCCATTCCTGCGAGAACAATTAATCGAGCTGTATTAATAATACAAAGCAAAGCAAGAAAATGCATCGAGGCGGAAGGTTATCTCTTTGAACACTTTTAATAGTGATTAAATTATGTTTTTTTTTTTTTAATGTGGGCATCAAGATAGTATTACAAATTGTTTATGTAAGCTGATTTGTTGTCTACCTTTTTGTATCTTATGTCTAATATTCATTAAATTTTCGGTTAATAAAGTAACTTCCGCTGTTAGATATCAATGAGTTGATTGAGATTAGGAATATGTAATAAGTTTATTCTTTTTTCACCTTCTTACCTAAAAATGTAGTTCAGGGCCGTATTATGGTTAAATAAATATGCAATATTCTGGTGATGGAATTTTTTGTACGAAACGTCGGAAAATATCAAAGTGGCGATATATAGTGTTTGAAGAGTGATGAAAGGATTTAGTTAAATTGAAAAAAGTATCAGGTCCGTATTTAAAAAAATTAAGTTGATGATGGTCGCCAGAAGCCGAAACGTCAGATTCAATATTTAATCACACTGAATTATAGAGCAGAAAAAGTTGCCATGAAAACGTGTTTTTCATTTTAAGTTATCTTAACAAATATAGCCAGGAAACAATAGAAACCAAAATTGAAAATTCCGGTTTTTTTCAAATATCTTCGGAAGTACTCGGAATTTTTAAAAAGCAAATCGGCATTTTATTGAGCATCAAATTGCGCAACTTTGCCTCCATTTAACCGATCCTTTATCTCTTACGGTTTCCGAAATCCCAATGATGAGCGTCGAATTCGAGCCACCCTGTACTCGAGTTGCTAGACAGCGATAGGATGATAATAATAAAATTTTGAATTTGAGATTGTTGAGTTGCTAGACATAGATGAATAAGTTGCTAGGAAAAGATTGTTGAGTTTCTAGACAGTAATAAACCCAAAGATCCATTTTTTTATCTTTGGACAAACCACGAAGGCTAAAAGCCTAAATACTAACGTACCGTGAATGTCTAAAGCGAGGTAAGAGGGAGTTTGTTGACACAGGACTTAAATACTTGAAGATTTGGGGAGGAAGGAAAGACCTGCGCGGGCAGCAGGTTCCACAACCTAGAAACTCTAGGGATAAAAGAACGAACAAAGTGGGAAGTTCGGGGCCTGTCCAGTTGGACCGTATAGGAATGCATACGCGCAGAACCACGAATTTCTCTGTTGGGAACCGTGAGTGTAGGAACTATACTGGATAATTCTTCAGAGCAGAAGCCGTGGAAGTACCTATAAAAAGCGATAAATCCCCCACATCCCGACGATGGGCAAGAGAGGGAAGCCTTTCTGTAAGTGAAGGATCATTAATGAAACGAATAGCTCTTCTTTGAATGGAATCAAGAATGCTTAGGGTTGTGGGGGACACCATGCCCCAGATATGAGAACAATATTCCAAGGGAGGTCGGATTTGGGACACATATAAAGTGTATAAATTAGAAGGGGAAAAATACTTTTTGGCTCGAAAGAGAAATCCAAGCTTTTTTGAAGCTGCCGTGGCTATAGATACAATGTGTTTATGCCAGTTAAGGTTACTTTCAAATGTGACGCCCACAAGATTGAAGGTGTCTTTGCTCTGTAAAACTTGGCCGCTCATAAGTAGAGGATGAGTATTTGATGACTCTTTTCGCGACAAGGAACATGATTGTGTTTTGGATGCATTAAAATGGACGAGATTTTTGGCGCCCCAGTCCAATATTAAATTAAGATCCTGCGAAAGAGATATCTGCATCGCTCTGCGTTTGTTTTCCAAATCAGGTTTAGTGATGGGTTTAGGAACCTAAAAACTGGAGTGAAGGGTACTATCGTCGGCGAAACTATAAATGGAATTAGTTGTGGATGAGAGAAGGTCGTTGATGTGAAGAAGAAATAATGTTGGTGCCAGAACTGAGCCCTGAGGGACTCCAGCATTTAGTTGGTGAAAGCTTGAAGAATGGCCGTCCACAATAACTGATATAAGACGATCAGATAGATAACTAGAGAGCCAAGTACAGAGTTTAGTTGAAAGACCATAGGAGGAAAGTTTATTAGGAAGTGCGGCATGCCAGACCTGGTCAAAAGCTTTGGATATATCAAGAGCAACGATCTAGGACTCACCAAGAAACTCAAGAGACTGATTCCAGCAGTGTGATACAAAGAAAAGAAGATCTGCTGTAGATCTTTGTGGCGAAATCCATACTGCCTGTCATGCAAAATTTTGTGTTTTTCTAAGTACTTAAGAGTTTGTGAATTAATTAATTTTTCCATTTTCCATCTTATAAAACGAACGCTTTATAAAGTTTTGCTTGTTTTGCTTTATTTTGCATTAAAATTCACTTATTTTAATAAATAACGTGCAGATTTTAATTACATATTATTATTATTGCAGTCTTAGGCTTAATTAAGAAACTAAAAAAAAATCGGATGTCTGCAAAGTCGGTTTACTGACGATAGTTGAACGTGACAACGTCGTAAGAAAATACTGATGAAATGATTCGCAATTATCGTTGCTATAAACAATTGACACCACATTCACTTTTCACTGCACTTCATACTTGACGAAAACATGTAAATGTATTATTGTATAGCAGCTGTCCACGGGGACGGCTCTCTCAAGTAGGGGAAAAACAGATGTCGACCGCTGCTGAACGCGGAGACCAATTGTGCCTCTTTGTCGCTCGTTCCGCGCTCTTGCTTGCACTTCAAGCCTTAAATGGAACGCCTCAGAGCGAGGTAACGCCGCATGAGTCATGTTTTATGGTGCGTGCAGCCGGCTCCATCGAATTATAAGACGTTGTCACTTCAAAAAAGACTTGCTTACCAGAACCAACCATTCGTAAGTATATATTAGTGATGGGTTTAATTAAGGAATTAAAAAAAGGATTTGCTTACCAGAATTAACCATTTGTAACTTCCTAAAACTGTTTTAATTACCCTGTCGGGCGCCGTACCTACCTGCTTTACGGCGCGGTGTCAAAACTTTTTCTAACATAATTTACCCCTTCGATTACCCGATACCAACACAATTTGGTGTCGAAAGTTCGCCCGCCAATTTTTACCTGACTGTAATAAGGTCACGTACTGGCGTATTGTCCACCGTATTTAAAAAATTTAGATAATTTTGCAAAACTTAGAATTTGTCCATAACATGTACTCCTTTGATAACCGTATAAAAAACAAAGTACTTTCTTGCTCAAATGGCAGCAAATCCTTCTGGTCCTTTGCCAAAAACATCAGTAGAAATTTCTGTACCAGTTTTTTCCACCATTAACTTTGGAAGATGAAATTATTTCTACATCTAAAGGAAAGGCCAAACTATTTGCTAAACAATTTGCTGCCAATTCAACCCTTCATCCACCTGTCAATCATCCAATTCCAACTATTCCTTCTCTTAACACCAAGAAATCGTCTGGGCTAGAAGGAATACCAGCAATCGTTTTAAAAAAATGTGCTCCTGAAGGCTCTTTCGAATTTCTTATGACACAGGCATTTTTCCAGACAGCTGGAGAGCTGCACGTGTCCAGCCTATTCCTAAGAAAGGATCTAAATCTCTTCCATCCAACTATAGACCCATTTCACTTCTCTCAATGCTTTGTAAAGTAATGGAGAAATTCATTAACTCGCAAATTCTTAGGTATTTAGAAAAACTTAAAATTTTACATGACAGGCAATACGGACTTCGTCACAAGAGATCTACAGCAGATCTTCTTTTCTTTGTTTCACACAACTGGAACAAGTCTCTTGAGTTTCTAGGTGAGTCCCAGATCGTTGCTCTTGATATATCTAAAGCTTTCGACCAAGGCTGACATGACGCACTTCTTAATAAACTTCCCTCCTTTGTTCTTCCAACTAAACTCTGCTCTTGGCTCTCCAGTTATCTTTCTAATCGACGTATATCCGTCATTGTTGATAGCCACTCTTCAAGCTTTTACAAAATTAATGCTGGAGTGCCTCAGGGTTCAGTACTAGCACCAACTTTGTTTCTTCTTCACATCAACGACCTTCTTTCTTCCACAACCAATCCCATTCATAGTTATGCTGACGATAATACCCTTGACTCCACTTTTCAGGTTCCCAAACCAATCTCTTAACCCGACTTCGAAAGCAAACGCAGGGCGATGCAGATATCTCTTTCACAGGATCTCAATTTGATATTGGATTGTAGCGCCAAAAATCTCGTTCAATTTAATGCATCCACAACACAATCATGTTCCTTGTCGCGAAAAAATCATCAAACACTCACCCTTTGCTTATGAGTGGCCAGGTTTTGCCGAGCGGGGACTTATTTAACCTTGTGGGCGTCACATTTGAGAATAACCTTAACTGGCATAAAGACATTGTATCTATAGCCACCGCGGCTTTAAAAAAGCTTGGATTTCTTTTCCGAGCCAAAAATATTTTTCTCCTTCAAATTTATATACCTTGTATGTGTCCCAAATTCGACCCTCTTTGGAATATTGTTCTCATGTCTGGGGAATGGCATCCCCTACAACCCTCAACATTCTTGATGCCATTTAAAGAAGGGCTGTTCGTCTTATTAATGATCCTTTACTTACTCAAAGACTTCCTTCTCTTGCCCATCGTCGAGCTGTGGGAGATCTATCGCTCTTCTATAGATACTTTTACTGCTTCTGCTTCGACGAATTATCCAGTATAGTCCCTCCTCTTGCAGCTCCCAACAGAGAAACAATTGGACAGGCCCCGAACTTCCAATTTCGTTCGTTCTTTTATCCGTTATATTTACAGTAAAAATACAAAAAACAAATTAGCTCTTGAAACTTGATTTTTTATGGGGAGGGGTCCAACAAAAAACAGCCATACTCAGTTTTTGCAAAAAAGTACTCTCTTCCTCACGCATTTTAGTTCCGAAACAAACTAAACAATGGAAGTGTCTAAAGCTCCGAATTCCAAGTAGGAATCCCGATTTGTAAAATTTTAACCCAGCCACAAAATGCCAGGCGGTTTTTTTCTCCTAAACTAAATAATGCACACCTATTTAGAAAAAGGCTTAGATCTGATAGGGATAAAAATGGAATTGCCATTAAACCAGAGTTGAAATTTAATTTAATCCCTTCGGGACTGTAAGCTCAACTTATTATTATTCAGAAATGTATATTATTTAGTGTTTTGTTTAGTGATGAGGTGTTTGTACGCAATTTAAAAAACTTAATTAAAGAAATAACAGTACATGCACTTTTGTTAAGGTATCTAAAATAATAAAATTTTAAAATATGCACATGCTTTTACATACAATTAAAGGTAATTTCTTTATTTGGATTTTATGGAACTGCCATTGATTTACGTCTAATCTTTTGTTAGATTATCTTGCTGTGTTGAAATTAATGATGTAAAAAAACTAACTCAGGATTTTTGGTATATAAATATTTTTGTCGTAGAAAAATATTGTACTTCTTACTTCAATCTAACTAGTCCACATTTTAAATGCCTTTAACTTTATTATTTCTAAATTTTAGAAAATGATTCAAAAACCAACTTGTACAGGGTGTCCCATTTTGGCTGTCCCTTATGGGAAACTTGGAAACCATAAGAGATATTAAAAATCTGATACCCCATCCTCGAGCTCTTTTTGGAGAAAACATTTATGGTAAAAACAGATCATCGCTATCGCGAAGCGTTTCAGAGATACAGGGTGATTCTCGATTTTTTCACTTTTTGAAAAGGTCCTGTAGCTTTGTTGTTATTACAGATACGAGAAAACTAATTGCACATTATACAGACACTTTTTTCCGTAGAATCCAGTGGCGTAGCCCAAAAATTTTTTGAGCTGTCATTTTTGACATATGACCCAAACATGTATTTTTTTATTAGGGACACCCTATAAATGATTAGGTAATTAAATTGCTTGTTTTTTTCTGATTAAAATAATATATCATAGTAGGTGGTTTAATAAATTTTTACGTCAAATATTGGAAAAATTATGATTTTAAAGACGCATTGCGGCTTCTATCTGTTTTTTAAATGGTTTTATATTTTTGCTTTTAAAAGGAATCCGTTATCCCTTAGCTCAGGAGACATTTCCGTAGAAAGAAAAACAAAAATTAGTTTACAACAACATCAATAAACAAGTTATATTAATTAAACTTAAAAATTTATCAAGTTTTTTTTAATTTTTGATTTTTTTATTTTTTTTTATTTTTTATGAATTTTGCATGTCAACTTTACCAATAGAGCAAAAACAAACACAAAAAAAACAAAAAAATTAAGTCCAAAAAAAAAATCGAAACATTTTTGACACACCCTGTATAACTTTGATTTTTATTTTAATACAACATTATCATACTAATATAGTACCAAAATTTTGCTTCAAATTCATAAATAAGGACGCTATGAATTTTAAATTTAAACATAAAATAATTATTTTTAATTTTGGGACACACTGTATCATTTATTTATATATAATAATATTCTTCCTTATCATATATATTATCCACCATAATTTCATCCTTATATATTCATAAATAAAATTATAGGAAATTTTAAAGTTAAAAATAAAAATATATTTTAATTTTTGAGACACTGTGTATCATTTTATTATGCGTATTAATAATCTTCTACATCATATATATTATTTACCACAAAATTTCATACTTATACATTTATAAATAAAGTGGTAGGAAATTTTTAAATTTTAAAAATAAAAAAATGCGTCTTTAAAATCATAATTTTTCCAATATTTGACGTAAAAAATTTATTAAACCACCTACTATGATATATTATTTTAATCAGAAAAAAACAAGCAATTTAATTACCTAATCATTTATAGGGTGTCCCTAATAAAAAAACATGTTTGGGTCATATGTCAAAAATGACAGCTCAAAAAATTTTTTGGCTACGCAACTGGATTCTACGGATAAGTGTCTTTATAATGTGCAATTAGTTTTCTCGTATCTGTAATAACAACAAAGCTACAGGGCCTTTTCAAAAGTGAAAAAATCGAGAATCACCCTGTATCTCTGAAACGCTTCGCGATAGTGATGATCTGTTTTTACCATAAATGTTTTCTCCAAAAAAAAGAGCTCGAGGATGGGGTATCAGATTTTTAATATCTCTTATGGTTTCCAAGTTTCCCATAAGGGACAACCAAAATGGGACACCCTGTACAGTTATCATCAAATTTTTTTCTGTTATAAAGATTAAAAAAAAAAAAATTTAACCGAATATATTGGCATAACTTACTTCTTTTAAAATGGGATACCCTGCTATATCATACAACCATTAAAAACTCCTTTAAAGAGCCTTTCAAAAAATATCACATTTAATATTTCTATCTAAAATAGTTTCGAAATATGACCATTTAAACAGGGCCGTTCCTAGGATATCTGGCGCCGTGGTGCAAAAAATAATTTGGAGCCCGGAAGAAAATTTTAATTCGGGGTAAAATAATTTTGAAGAGCAAAAGAAAAAAGGTCCTCACCCCAATTCTTTTATTTCTACATAAATCTTTAAACTCTTTACTCTTTTTTCCCTAATAAATAAAATTTTGAAGAGCAAAAAAAGGTTTTTCACATTTTTCCGCCCCTTCAGCGTTGCGCCGTAGTGCCTTGCACCACTTGCACCACCTGGTAGGCAGCGGCCCTGCATTTTAAATATGGAAAATATTATATGTAATTTCTACCATACCTACCTACGGTACTAAGCTTAGACTGTAGGTATAATGGAAATTATAGCTATTATTTTCCAGATTTAAATGGTCATAATTCCAAAAACTATTAAAGATAGATATATCAAATGTAGTATTTTGGTAAAGATCTATAAAACACCTTTTTAATGATGGTATAATATACAGGGTGTCCCATTTAAAAAAATGAGGTATGTCTATATATTCGGTTAATAAAATTGTTTTGTAAAATCTTTATAACCGAAAAAACTTGATAATTTTCTGTACAAGTTGGTTTTTGGTTCATTTTTTTGAGTTAAGAAATAAGAAAGTTATGGACGTTTACAATGTGGACATAGATTGGACGCACTGTACATGACTCGTGCCAAAGTGTTTTTACACTTGCGGCATTGTCGAACTCGACTTATCGCCTCGTGCGACAACATTTCCACTCGTGTAAAATATATCACTTTCGACACTTGGTATGTCATATACTATTTTCGAACTAGTGCAGAAATTAATTTCTTTCGCACGCGATTAAAAGACAAAATTTTATTTATCCTATTGGTCTCCGTATCTCTTGCTTTAACACCTGACAAGTAGCAAAAGCTCCCAACTATTCATCAAAATCATTAAATTTGTACTTTTAAACTTTATAGTCATTATTTTACTCTCTTAACAAAGAATGTTGTAACTCTTTCATCCGTAATGGCATTAAATATTTGACATAAACTTAATAACCATTATTTAACTCTTTTTCTGTTACTTAATGCATCCAATTAGCTGAGTTACGCAACCAGAAATTGCAGTGGTGAAACGCAGAAATGAACTTGACAATGAGTGAACTTGGCCTCTTAAACCAATGGAGGAAGATGTTGGTAGTCGGAGAAAGTGAGACGGTGGTTTAGTTTTTAATGGAAAAGCTTTAGTAATAAATGCAAATTTAATATTAATTGTTTTTTTATAGTAAAGGGTGGCCCAACTTGAACGCACGATGTTAATTGTAAATAAAACAAAAAGTTTTCAGAGAATTCTCTTAATATTTTTTATTTTAATAGATAGATCTATGACAATTATGTGTAAAACAAAATATTGGCCAAATGCTCACCACGGCTTCGGTGGCAAACCTTATTTATTGGTCCATATTTTTAATGACTCTTAGACATAATTGAGTTTTAATGCCGTGCCGAACTATCTCATTCTTCGTGGATTCTTTAACAAGCCGAATTGCCGCATTTGGGCAAATTAGAGTTCAAAGGTTAATGTTGAAAAGCCAATGCATCCACAAAAAGCACCTGTTTGGTGCGGTTTATGGTCTGCCGCCGTCATCGGGCTTTACATCTTTCAAAATGAAGTGAGCCAAGCAGTTACCGTGATTCTTGTAGCCAGAAATTGAGAAAATGGATCTGGACAATATGTGGTTTTAACAGAATGGTACCACTTGCCACACAGACAAATAAGCAATTGCTCTTTTATCTGAGAAATTAAATAGCCGTGTAATCTTATGTTATGGCGTTGTTAATTTAACACCATGATCATTAATCTTGACAGCTTTGAACATTTTTCTTTGGAAATATTAAAAAAAGTGTTTATTAATAGGCATAGGCCAAAAACAATTTAATATCAAAAGGCTAAGATAGTTCGGCACACTAAGGACATTAGACCTCAGTTATGTCAACGAAAATTTTTGACCATCGGATAGAGATATTCCACCGAAGCCATGACGAGCTTTTGGCCGATATTTTATTTTACACATTTGTCACAGATCCTTCTTTCATAGTAAAAAATGTCAAGAAAATATTCTGAAAAGCTTTTCCTGTTATTTACAATTAACATCGGGCGTTTAAGTTCGACCACCCTTTATTTTTAAATTCCGAATAAAAAAAAAACATTTGAAAATAACACACATCCCAATAGAGCTATCAATTTTTTTTCTCTTTATTAAATTTTTATTGATTCTGTTGGTCCCCGTATCTCTCTTTAACACCTGAAAAATAACAAAAGCTCTCTACTCATCAAAACATTAAATCTGTTAACTTTTAAACTTTATAATCATTATTTGACTCTCTTACTAAAGAATGTTGTAACTCTTTCATCCGTAATGGCATTAAATATTTGACATAACCTTAATAACCATTATTTAACTCTTTTTCTGTTACTTAATGCATCCAATTAGCTGAGTTACGCAACCGAAATTGCAGTGGTGAAACGCAGAACTGAACTTGACAATGAGTGAACTTGGCCTCTTAATCCAATGGAGGAAGATGTTATTAGTCGGAGAAAGTTAAACGGTGCGGTGGTTTAGTTTGTAATGGAAAAGCTTTAAAAAAAAGGTTAGGACAGGTAAAATGTTAGAAACCAGAAGTTCCCAAACAAGAAAACATCGAAGTAATAGCTTACCAACCTCGCACCCGTTTCTGTGACATGTAATAAACTCCAAAATAATAAAGATATCGAAAAATGAATAAAAATGAGAAAAATAATAAAGCAAATTAAAAACAAAAGATTTAACTAACTAGAACTAACCATTACACCCCAATGTGAAAGTTTTGCATGACCGTCTGTAACACTTTAAACCAATCAAATTACACACCCTCTGTGCTTTTTACTGTCGTTCGATTCTCTTTAGTTTTTAGAACACTACAGTGAATAGGCTTCTAAAGAGGATTTTTTTGTGCGTCGAGTGCTTGACAGATTTTTTTGTAGAAAATTTATATACATATAATATACATACACAGTAAACATAATAAAATTTAAAACGTCTTTTAACTTTAGAAAAAAACAATTTAAACCTAGTGCAGTTTTATATTTTGTTGTTAACACATTAATATACTTTTGTTTTGTATATTGCATCAGGTTGCGCCCAAGGTATCTATTTTTATCTATTTTTTACAGGGGCTCCATTATCAATTAAAAACGTGACTCAAGAAATAAAATGATAACGCAATATATTGATAAGAGGGCGTGAAACGTGAGGCATTACGGGGGGAAGGGGGTTGAGTTGAATCTCACCTAATCATACGGTAAAAAAGTTGCGAGATATGGGCAGTTCCCATTAATTTTTTCGACGAACACAAAGTCAATTTCGGTTTAAGAAATTATGAAAAAAATTAAGGTCAGATTGGGGAATTAAAGCAAATCTCACTAGAGGCTTTACCCACCTCCTTGAAGCGCGAATACTCTATTTGTGTTTTATTAAATTTTATCAACAAATAGTCCATTTTGTCATATTATTTATAGATATTTTTCAAAAAACTATAGTCTAGCAAAATATTTTCACTTTATTTTTTATGCAAGACATTTAGATGCCTCTAGTTATTAGAAAGACAGATTTTCTTTGACCTTGAGTATTGACGATATAATTAAATTACATTTACATAAAAATACAGACAGAGAATTCGCTTTTAAAACTTGGATTTTTTTATAAGACCGGGTGGGAAAAGGAGGGGTGCAAATTAAAAAGTCAATATTTTACAAATTCCATAATTATAAAAACTTTGCCAATGTGCTCCTAGCCGATGGCATCTTGTATACTGCTTGAGCAAGCAGTTTTTTACATCGGCAAGCAATAGAATAACAAAACAAGCAGTATTAGTCACGCATGTTCACATGCCGGGATTTAGTTCGATTGTCTCTTTTACTTACATTGCCTATGTGTTATGTTATTTAGCTCAACCTGTATATATTTGTTGTGAGTCGTGTGTCCTTTGTCTCAGCTTTTAGATCGAGAAAAAAAATAATAAGAATTTTTCATTTGGCCTTGTATAGATGTACAGATTTACACAACTTTTAATACCAAAAGTTGTTATAAAAAATTTGTATTTGCACTTTCAGAATTGTACAGAAGCCACCACAGAAGTACCTAACAAAACAAAGGCCGCAAACCAAAGGTAATATAATACACTGTTATAAACTTTTATCATTTCTACTTACCGCTAATAATTGTGGGATCTTGAAAAACCGCAGACTTATTGAATCTTCTTGATAAAAATCCGGAGTACTTCGAAGAACGCTGACCATAAGAGATGAATGAAACCAGAAATTCCCATTGAATAAACACACACGCACGACGTCAACAACAAATTCCATTTTTTATTAGTTCAAATCTAAATACTTAATTTTCTGGTATTGTGAATCACTAAATTTATTTTTTTATGCTGATTTTAATTGTGTGGATTGTTCTTTATGATTTTATACATTGTGATATAAAACTTACGAAAACTTTAATCTTGAGGGTCATATTCTTTATTTAACGATAAAAATAAATTTAAATATACTTACTCTTGAATGCGGCCCTATGTTTTTTTCTTCTCAAATCACAGGAGTTAAAAAGTATCAAAACTCTAACGTTTTTGTGATCACCGCATCTCGCCCCCAGGGGCAACTAATAGCCTAACCTAAAGACCTTACAGCATTTGAAATAGATAAATATTAAATTGCCAATATTTAGAAATCTATTCATTTTTGGATACCTTTACAAGCTAATCTTTATTTAAAATGCCAAATAGGACAGTGTTATGAAAGAAACGCTTCCTAAAAAATACCTTTTGGGGTTTTTGTCAATGTAAATTTTAACGTTAATTTTTGACTACCCTGTATTCTTTATTGTCAATATTGTATGTACACTTAATATTTGTTTTGCTTACTAAATTCCTAATAAAATTTACATACAGCGTGTCTTCGGAAGTTCTTAACAAATGGGAAACTTTTTTATTAATAATTTTACGAAAAAAGTGTCTCCTTATAAAATATCCTGCTTGATATGAAAATACATTTCCACAAAAATATTTATAGGTGGGATGTACAGGCTGGCTTAAAAATGACTTGTTTCCAAATTAAAATAAGTGTTATTTCCTAACCACGGTACCAAACTTTAAAGGGTGATTTCTCTTGTCCTTTTATGGAGAAAAGTTTCTATAAACATATGTCTGGAGTTGCTTCGTTTCTGAGATACAGGGCGTAAAATATTTTTAGAGGTCTGTTTGTTTTTAAATGTCTTAAATACAAAGCCAGATACAAAAAATGTACTTTACTAAAAAGTTGTATTTTTAGTTTTTGGAAAGCAAAACAATATGAAAACTACATAAAACGCCAGTGGCGTACAGTGGGCACAACAGCCAATATTATTGAGAGAAAAATGTACGCCACTGGCTTTTTTGCAGTTTTATTATTTTTTTCTTCAAAGCAACTAAAAATACAACTTTTAGTAAAGTACATTTTTTTATCTGGCTTCGTGTTTAAGATATTTAAAAACAAACAGACCTTTAAAAAATATTTAACGCCCTGTATCTCAGAAACGAAGCAACTCCGGACATATGTTTATAGAATGACTTAAAAATCACCCTTTATAGTTTGGTACCGTATTTACGAAGTAGCCCTTATTTTAATTTGAAAATAGGTAATTTTTAAGCCACTCTGTACATCCAACCTTCAAATATTTTTGTGCAAATGCATTTTCTTATCAAGCAGGACTTTTTATGAAGAGACACTTTTTTCATAAAATTAATAATAAAAAAGTTACCCAATTGTTAAGAACTTCCGAAGAGACGCTGTATAGTAAGTCAAAAACGGTTACACTTAGATATAGAATAATATTATAATATACATAAAATATATTTAGAATTTTACACAGAATCTTAAAAATTGATCATATCCACCGAAAGTGCCAAAACTGTCGAATTATTTTAATAATATGTCTCCCACTGATCTAGTTTAATCAATGTTCCCGATTTTTTTTTTAAGGCCCACTTTTTAAGAAATTTATCGCCTCATTTCTTCGTGGGACAGTCCATATTAAACACTTTAAAACTATTATAAGAACAATATTTTATACCCTTTAAATATTTTTTTATAATCGCATTACATAATTAATTTACAACTGATTCTTCTCAAAAAAAAACAAGTTAGATTTAATAAACTATCACACATTTTTAAATTAATATTTCTTAACATTAAAACAACTCTAACTTTACACAAAACAAACAACTTACTATCCAAAAAACTGTTTGGTATCTAAGGGTGGTAACTACGGCAGAAGTTTTTGAACCCTCTTTTGCTGCCCTAATGATATATGAATTTAATGTGAGAACGTTATTAAATTCTGCAGTCTGTTATTTTTGGGTTAAATTCCAATAAATGTAAAAGTAAAAAGCAGTGACAGCGTCTGGTTTTTGAGAACCTGTAATAAGGACGAGGAGGGACGCAAGACAACGATATTTTAAAAAGTATTTCCAGTACACTTTTTCTACTGCATGTGGTAGATGGTAGACAATGATTTGATAGTGATGGTAAAAGAATTTCACATTTTCATCGTCTTTATTTTAAATAATCCCACAACCCGTTGGGCAGTCCTGTCTCTGTTCATTTTCAAGGGTAAACCTAATTAATTCGTACAGCTACTGAGTCTATACAGGCTGTTTTTGACAGTGGTGCCATACTGCCATGGGAGAATCTTCTTATTCAAATAAAAAAAAAGTCATAATATAAACATGGCTTTTCTTATTCTTAAGATACAGGGCGTTAACCCTAAAAAAAGAAACCTAATAGCTATTTATGTATCAAAGGCGTTAGTAGGACTATAATGCCCTGAAGGTCGAAAATATTTGGACCTGATGGGCATTATAGTCCAGTAAAGCCCGTGGTGCATACAATGCTTTATGTTTTACACAAAAGAGATTAAAAAGAGATTTTCAGTGACTAATTACATTATTTATTTGCAATATAAAAAATAAGTTGCACCTGTACCTGTATACGTAAGTACATAATGACTGGTGTTAAGTTTGACTTTGATGTTTCTATCAGTTAGTCAGTTGGCATTTTTATTTAACGATTTGCTCAAAATGGAAGAAATTCCACAAAATATAAGTGAAAAGGCCATAAAAGCGACCGAAAATATTTTGCCAGTTAAATCAAGGCAACAGTATTTGGAAAGATGCGAACGCAATTCTTCAAATAACCGAAACCGTTTTAATGGCATATTTTAAGGAACTGGTAAGTTATTGATTTTATTTTAATACATATGTTTTTATATAAACTTGATCTTTATTGTGAGAGAAATAAAATTGGATAAGCAATAAAATTTCCATATTAGTGCATTAGGGCATTATAAGCGGGCATTATCATAATGCCCGCTTATAATGCCCTAGGTATAGCAGGTATTATTGCTACCATAACATATTCCGTTTCTAAGGTATTACAGATCAATAATAGATGGGTAAAACATAAAAATTTTTAGACTGAATATAAACCTTTTTTAAAAACGCATTTATTACTGTTGTTACACAATTACCACACACATTCCAAATCCTATTTTTTTAAATAAAAAGTTCTCTCCGTGCCTTTTTATGGTCTAAAAATATGCAATAAAGTGGATTTATTTTTTCTTTTAAATTAATTAATAAACAAAAAAATACAAGACATTCAAGCTTAAGTTTTTGCTTAACCTAAAAGAACTATAAATATTTTACACACATTTACATAGTCAGTGACCTACCGTTTTTTGCTAGAAATATTTCTTTATTTAATGCTCGAGACGCCACTAAACCTATTAAATGAAATTAAGTTTTGTAATAAATTATTTATATCATAAATAATATTGCCAAATTAAAACAAAATTGGGTTAATGGTATTTAAGGTATTAAAAAGAAATTTTTTTAACAAGTTTAATATCCTGTATCTTGAGAACGAGGAATTTGCTTATTGTTTATATATAAACTTTTCTCTTATTGAAATGAAAGGAATCTACCGTTTTTGTTTGGCACTACTGTTTAAAAACACCCTGTATAGTCTAGAAGAGCATCCACACATGAACTATTACGGTTGTTTACCTAGGACGCCAACATTTGTTCGCTCTAAAAATGGTTTTTAAACAGTGGGCAGTACTTGGCTTGCCAAAAAACTTTTTTGTTGTTGTCAATAAAGAGAGACACTTGCTTTTTTTCAAAGGGGTTCCTTGTGAATATCCCGTGCTTCTGACCGCTTTATGACCTGTTCTTTAGACCAAAAATGGTTAGAAATTCTAATATTGTCTTGGTAGGATTTCAAAAACAGTTTTAGCAAAAACATATTAACATACTTCTAGGGAGAAGACATCATTATACAGGGTGATTCAAAAATCTATCACGAAACTTAAGGGGTGATTTTTTTAAATGTCATTCGTTTTCGAGTTACAAGCCGTCAAAGTTTTTATTTTGGTTTTTTCGCCATATTGCATTTATTTTTTAACTGATCTAGTTGATATTTGATCAAATATTTAAAAAAAAGTTTTTTTTTAATATTTAACACACCGTAGTTCAAAAACTAAGACGTTTAGGACATATGTTTATATGGAGTTTTTTTCTTATCTTGTTCTAAAATCGCCCCGTAAGGTTTGTCGGTTGAGTTACTGGACACCCTGTATGTATGTAGATAATTTGATTGAAATGGATAAAAATTTTGATGTCTATCGGTGCCCAAACGGTGAGGTTTATCGACTTTAATAAAGAGTACCTTATTTTTTAAAGTTTTTGATTGTTCATAAAATGGCGCCCCCAGCTTTGCGATATCTGTCAAAATAAAAAAGGTATGATGTAAATAAATTTTAAATTTTCGGTAAAAGGCCCTCTGGCGGTATTTAAAAAAGTACTTTTGTCTTAAAATTTTGAATCTGCAAAGCTCGATTTGTGTGTCAAATATCAACTGAATTGGTTAAAAAGTAAATGCAATATGGCGAAAAAACCAAAATAAAAATTGAACTTTGACGGCTTGTAACTCGAAAACGAATGACATTTTAAACAAAAAATGTATATGAAGCTCTACCCTTATTTTGTCAAGTTTAAGCACCCCTTAAGTTTCGTAATCGATTTTTGTATCACCCTAAATTACTAGTTATTTTCATATTTTGCTAATATCTGCTAGAATGGATTTAAACTAATAATATTTACATATTTATGCGATATTAAGTTAAATATCTGACGACTAATATTCTATATTATACGATATAGCTTCGATGACAATAAAAGTACCGTTATATCAAATTTGCAGAAATGTCGCTAATATATGCCGTTTCCTTTCACACATAAATATTTTGACTGAAAACAACATATGGACGTCCTCTATCTCATAATAAAAAAATTAGTTGCTAAACTGCCATCAATAAATTTAAAATCTTTCGTATATTTAAATTGGAATTCTGAAACCGGATTCCAAAATTATTAATGAGCATAAAATTTGCAGTTTTGATAACTGATTTTTGACCTTACCCATTATAAAAATTAACAATTTTATTATCTATACCGCTATCAAATTTATCTGTTTACAAACTACCAAAAAAAGCTATATTTTATTAAAAAGAAAACTTGTTTTTAAATTATTCCACAATTTTAACCGTTTATTTAAAAGAAGTTTTTCGCAATTTGAATATTTTTTGTGTTTCTGATATTTTGTGGGTTAACCCTTAAGTACTATACTGAAATCTCTCAGACGCGATTTATGAATTCCTACTGCGTGTCAGCACCTTCATGGAGTTGAAACGCAGTAGCAAATACGAACAGTATCACCTTTATTTACCTCTTTAAACCCTACGTGAGTTTGGTGCTGCAATCTGGGAGGAATTTAAAAGCATGCAAATCCATAAGCGGTTTGTGAATTCCTACTGCGTGTCAGCGCCTTCATGGTGTTGAAACGCAGTAGCAAATACGAACAGTATCACCTTTATTTACCTCTTTAAACCCTACGTGGGTTTGGTGCTGCAGTCTGAGAGGAATCTAAAAGCATGCAAATCCATAAGCGGTTTGTGAATTCCTACTGCGTGTCAGCGCCTTCATGGAGTTGAAACGCAGTAGCAAATACGAACAGTATTACCTCCCTTTACCACTTTAAACTATACTTAAATTTTGTGCTACAGTTTGGAAGAAATTTAAAAGCATGCAAACGCATAATTTTATTACGAATGAAATTTAACCTGGTAACAAAAGGTCTTTGTCCAAAAGCATTACAAATCAGTCAAAGTGAATCAAACAGCTCACAGTGAGATAATTAATACATAACCATTTTTAGAAAAAGTCATAGTTTATAAGTTCTTTTTAGGAATTTTGTTATTACATATTCGGTTTCATTTAAAAGACAATTTTATTTTTTAAAATATTAAAATTAAACTTTTAGTTCTGTAATTGTACATTTTTATTGGCTAGCTATTAAGGTATTATTTTTTTATTTGTTTTGTCTCTTGAGTATGGTTATGCAGCAAGTATTTATTATATTTATTATTTATTAAGCTAATAAATATTTTAACTTTAAATTTAAATTTGATACGAGGTATTACAAAATGATGTATGCAAAGCCAAAAAATCTGACAAAATATTATACAGTGCTTGTCGAAATTCATGACCTTATCTCCTAACTTTTGAATTGTTTGGTATTTTTTCATGAAAATTTAAGGACTTTAGTGAGACAACATAAACCAAATTTTAGACAAGAAATGACAGATACAAATGTGAAACTCACAGCTGGGCGCCATTTCAAAAAGAAAAATTTTATGGAAAAAGTCATACTGTAAACTTTTTATTTAAAAAACAAACATTGACACACTACTTTTAGGATATATACCGTTTAAAATTCACATAAAACTAAAAGAAAACAACCGTTTTAGATTTAAGGCGGGGGCGAACCGTCTCCTGTTGCCATGCAGTATGAATTCCAAATATAAAAACAAATTTGCTTGTACTTAAAACATCTCAGGTTACAACATGCGTAGCAATTATAGGGCTGATTTCTGCGTTCTACTTTATGAATTCCTACGCGATTTGTGCTGGCGCGTAGTAGTATTTTTACCCTGTTCTAAAATACTCCCATTAAATCCTCCTGCATTTCAGCACGGTAGGGTGTTGTAGCGTAGTAGGAATCCATAAAACGCCTCTCAGACTCATTACGATTTTTTATTAAAAATATTTTGAATACTGCTTGACTTATCTTTACCACCCTCCATGCAGAGTTGGGTCGTATTCGAATACTCAGTATTCTGAATAGTATTCAGAATACATTTTGACGGTATTCGAATAGTATTCGAATTCATTTGTGTGTTGGGTATTCGGTATTTGGCAGAATACTATTTTGGTCAGTATTCGGGATTCTGTATTCGAATACTTTCAATACTTAAGAAGTATTCGACGAATATTTTTTTGAGTATTCGAATACTGGCGTTCTGAGTATTCGAATACCGAAAAGTGTAAGTTGTATTCGAATACTAAAATTGTCATGATTTGAATAACAAAGGGAAGCAAAATAGGAAAAAAAGGGGTAAGGCTCTTTTTTTTCTATTTTGCTCTTTAATTTTGCCTTAGGTTTTGTTTAGTAGTATTTGAAACTTTTTGTTTTCAGTATTCGAATACCAATTCCGGGTATTCATGTATTCGAATACTTTTTTCTTCCAAGTATTCAAATGTTCGGTATTCGAATACTTTCTTTTTCGGTATTCGTATTCGTATTCAAATACCGATTTTCAGTATTCTGCCCAACTCTGTCTCCATGTACCTTTCGCTATCATTAGTTTACGCAATCCTTTTTGGTCGGCAGTAAGTAGGTAGTTGCATGGTTAACATATTTGCTTAAAGTGTTAGGGGAGTCTTGGAGACTCATATATAGTGTAAGTGTAACAATTTAAAATGTTTAATACATTTTGTGTTTTTATGTTATTTTTGTTTATTTTAGTGTATAAAATATTCCAGGTGTCATCTTTATTAAAAAAGTTAGATTTGGCGAAATAGATTACGAAAGTACATTAAAAAATTGGTTTAACAAAATAGATGATGCCAGCGGTATCCACTAATTTGAGGAAGATTATGCCGTTTTATCGAATCATGAAACAGACAAAAAACAATCTATTTCAGAAAAGAATATCAATTTGGAACTAGAAATACAATAATAATAGTTGTTTTAGAAAAAAAAAAACAATAATATTTGGCGTATACCCAAACAAATAACATCAATTAAGCTTGGTATCCATCATTTTCAAGTGCAGTGACATCCTGCGGAGTAAACATTGCCCAATAAATTCTCTAATTTGGTTTACGCAAAGTGTACACACGAAATGCAGCACCGAAACCAAAACGAAAGCCATATGGTGTCGGCTTCAGCTCCTTTAATGAGTTGGTGTCATTTTATATTAACATTAATTAAGGCGCTTCGGTTGGGTTGATTAAACAATAAATTAAGAAGGCGATGATACAGCAATTGTTTTACGTATATGCAAGGGAGTTAACTAAAAATTATAAGATGGTCTTTTTGTTGGGTACACGCCTGGAAAGAATGAGACCGCTTCGGTCCTGATCCCGGGGTATACGAGCTGACCCTGTTCAGCCCTATTGACCCCTACGAACTTGCCGGTCGCCTGAAACAAAACAAAAGAAAAACCCCCAAAAAACCCAAAAAATTCTAATTAAAAAACGACATTTCGTTGTCAAGTTAAAAATAAAGTTAAAAAATAAAAATAAAAAATTAACTAATATATAAATTAGAAATGATTAAATTTTATGCTTTTAAAATCACAAACTGAAGATAGTTTGACATATGTGTCATCAGTGACATAAGTAACTGGTGTATTTATTATTTGTAAGACAAAAAAGGGAATGAATTAATTTTTAGCTTTTCTGAAGATACTTCATATAAGATAACTGAAATTGATGCTACACAATTCTTTATTTAATAATATATACGCACATTCTTTGATTTTTCGTTTTTTAAAACAAGTTTCCTTTGCTAAAATACTCGAAGCATCCCAGTTTATTCTGTGATTGTTCATCATATGCGTGTTGACAGATTTTTGATTTTTTAAATGAAATTCTGTAGTCTAGTATTCGAATACCGCACAAAGGTATTCTGAATAGTATTCAGAATACCATCAAGTATTCGAATACTACCCAACTCTGCTGTCGAAGTAACAAAAGGCAAAAATCCGATACCTATATACAATACAAATTTTTGTAGTTGTGTATAAATATTACCTCTTTCATATTTTTCCAATGTAGTAACAATTTTTGTAAGATATTGCTTAATCTGTCATGTTTTACTGGTTTTACGATTTTTACTTTCTCAGAATTATTAAAGTCCTGAATTTTTAAGATTTAGGATATAAATTGTTTTGCATTTTAGGAGAAAAGCTTGTCAAGAATTTACCTTTTTTCGTCAAGTATCAAAATTATAAATTCAAGTCTTTAGTTAGGCAAAGTATTTTTAAGGTTATCCTCGTAGATACTAAATTGCTCTCGTATATTCAAAACTCTAAATTACAAAATAAATTATGCCGGCAATGACACCGCATTGTTTGCTAGACATCAGACATGCCATAAAAGTCATGCAGTCTGCTTACGCGAATTGGCTAGATTGCATGTGTCCTTTTTTATTGGGATTTCCATCTGCCAGTCTGCGCTTGATTTGTTTAGTCAACATTTCAATAAAATATGAACGTATGAGTGCTAAACGAACGTCATAAAACAAGTATTACTCATTTACCATGTTACTGTCACATAGGGCTATTACAGACACGAGAGTTATAGAAGATGAAAGGTAGGCTAGGAATTATTAAATGGCCTCCTAGATTACCGGATTTGACCTCTTTTAATACACATACATAAATATATGACAGGTACAGGGTTTTCATTTATATTTTAAACTAGCCAGAACTAACCAGAATCAACCTAAACTTTTTGATTTCGTTTGATCCAGCAGGTCCGAGATGTGGTGAAAACCGCAATTTACTTTTTCGAGATGCTGCGCACAATTGTCGTATTTTTTAACAAAAATTGTATACAATATTTGCCCAATAATATATTTTAAAGTACCATTCACTTTACCAATTAAATTTAAACCTTTTTGTCTAAAAAAATAACAACATTACCTTTTTGAGCAAAACCATAACTTTACCCTCCCTTACTTAACTATCACCGGCACACACAAAAAAGTTTGATGTGTACCGGACGTGACCTATCTACGGGTATGTTTTTTGATCCTCTAAATTTTAAGTCAGTTTAAAAAATTGGTGAAAATTTTTGCTATTTCTAACGATTTTATACAATTTATTCAAAATTGGAAGGTATATGGCCTGAACTTGTTTAAAATTCGTATTCAGCTGGTCAAAAAACGTGCCCCTAGATAGGTCGCGTCCGGTGTACAGGATTTTTCTTATATATATGGGCCGGTGCACTGGTGCACAAAAAAACAGTTTTTGTATAGCGGACGCGACCTATTTACAGGCATGTATTTTAACCCGCTATATTTTTTTTTTTTTTTTTTTATTTATTTTATTTATTTATTTAACCAAAATCTATACAGTGAGTACAACTATACTATACTATACATATTAAATATAAAATAATACATTTCTAAAAAAATATATAATTAATGACGCCTAGGTATAACATACACCTGTATGCGTCACATTCATCCCTATTACCTAAATAATCACAAATATTTATACAAAGTATACAATAGACAGTCTTACACCTACACTTCTTGCTCAATAAACAAAATAAAAATAACAAACAAAAACAAAAACAAAAATGACGGTGATCGGTGATCACTGATCACTAAATGGCACATTTGAAAATTTAAAGGCTAAAACAACAGAGCAAATGTTTGAAAGCGTTCATGTACAAAACTGGTACACTTTCTGCTAAAACTCTTTTTATTTTTTACTTGGCGAATAGTGTCTGGCAACATATTGTAGGCTTTCGGGGCAAGATAAGTAAAATTTTTCAAATTAATGTTGTTTAGATTCTGAGGAAGGCAGATATTTTTCTAGCTCTTGCTCTAGTATTATGAGGATGGTTTAAATTAATTTTAGCGGATTCGTTAACATGCAGATAGGTACATATTGTTACTATATATATTGTTCTTATATTAGGAGTTTGTTCAGTAAACAATAAATTTGATGGGTATAGTCTGTTTTTTTATGTATTACCTTTAGAATATATTTTTGAATTATATTTAATTTATGCATTGCATTTTTATATAACCCCCCACACTATTATACCATATCTCAAAATTGATTCCACAAGAGACTTATATATTGTAATTATTTCTTTGGTGTTTAAGAATGTTCTTATAACATAGAATGTATAAATTATTTTTCTAATTCTACAAGATAAATAGTCAATATGTGGATGCCATTTAAGATTTTGGTCGATCATAATTCCCAGATACTTGGTCTGGGATACTTCCTTTATCTGACTATCACTAATTTGTATGTTTGAATATGTTGGTCGATTGGCTGCTGTTAATGAGAATGCCATATAATTTGTCTTCATTATATTTAGGGTCAGTTTATAAGATTCTAGCCAGTTTTTAATTTTCTTAAATCCATCCACCGATTTCTGCCTCACCTCATCCCAGGTCTGACCATTGAAAATTAGAGCCGTGTCATCAGCGTAGGAAACAATTGTGCCATTAAAGTTCAGGCTCAGGAGTGAATTTATGTATACTAAAAAAAGCAATGGGCCCAAAACTGTGCCCTGAGGAACGCCAATCTTAATTACTCTTTCCTTACTTAAAACATCGTTTACTCTTACCACTTGTCGTCTATTTTCTAAATAGTCTGTCATTAATTTCAATACAGGTCCCCTTACTCCATAATTTTCAAGAACCTCAAGTAGCTTATTGTGAGGCACAGTGTCGAACGCTTTAGCCAGGTCAATAAATATCCCTATACATTTTTGCCAGCATTAAGATATTTGGTAACTTCAGATGTAAATTTATGCAAGGCGTCTGCGGTGTTACAGTCGTCCAAAAACCATATTGGTTTTCCGACAAAATGCCGTTTTGAAGGAGGAAGTCCATCAATTTTTCTTTAAAGCATTTTTCAAAGATTTTCGCAAAACATGTTATTAAACTGATTGGTCGATAGTTCCCAACACTATGCTTCCGCGCCTGCTTTTAGGATTGGTGTTACCACCGACATTTTTAATCCTGCTGGAATTTTGCCTGTTCTAAATATTAAATTTATTATGTGAAGCAATGGAGTTATAATCTCTTGATGAGTCCCTTAATTACCTTCGCCGATATCCCATCAATTCCTGGTGCACTGTTGTTTTTTAGGCTGTTTATATGTTTTATCAAGACATTCTTAGTGATTGGGGCAAGAAACATAGATTGTAGGTTTGAGCTTTCCAATGGGCATAAAACCTCGGGTACTGGGATTTGTTTTTCCATATTTAGTCCAATATTTATAAAGTATTCGTTACAGTAGTCTGCCATGTTTACATCATTTAAAAAATCTTCCCCACTCTCGTTTGTAATTTTATATTGTGTTTTCCTAAAACTTTTTGATTAGCTGCATCTTTTAACACTTCATATAGCTTTTTTATGTTGTTCTTATGTTCATCAATTTTATTTCTGTAATAGTCCCTCTTCCGTTTGTCTATTAATTTATTTAGGTAGTTTCTGTAGGCTTTATATTCATGTTCGCGTTCTACACTATAACTTTTATTCAGTTTCTGTTTTAGCTTATCCCTGTGCTTGATGGAAGTTATAATTCCATTTGTTATCCAGCTTTTCAGTTTTTTATGTTGCTTATTTCCATTGTACCTTATTTCTGCATTTTTCATGTGTGTATTGTAAATACTCATAAAACCCTCGAAAGCCAATTCCGCATCAAGGATGTTTGTCACGGATGTCCAATCTTGATCTTCCAGCAATTGTTTCAACCTATTTATATTCGTGGCTTTGTTTGTTTTCGTATTCTCTGATTTATTATTTACACTATTTACATTTTTGTTATTTTCACTAGGTGGTAAATATCCTAACCCCATATTTAACATAATTGGGAAATGATCCGTTACATAACTATCAATAATAAAAGACTTAAATCTCAAGGTTGCTCTTTGTTTATGTTTTACGAAGATGTGATCCAGGCATGTTCCCGAATCCGATCTAGTTACATTATTTATATATGATACGTAGCCTAACTGTGATAGAGTGACCAAGTAATCGTTCACATCAGTATCAGTAGGACTCAGCAAATTTATGTTTATATCACCGGTAAATATCTCAATACATTGACTATTCAATGCCTCGAGATACCCCTCAAGATCTTGTCTAAAAAGTTCCTTTGATATTGGTGGCGGTTTATAAGCCGCAGTTATTCCAAAAGAAATACCGTTAACCTGACAGACTATTCTACCCACAGTTGCCTGTGTTTTTGGTAAAGTGGCCATAGTAAAATCGGGTTTCAAATTTGATCGAACAAGTATCATCACACCGTCATTTTTATTATAACCAGCATTGTTATAGAAGGTGTCATAACCCACTACATTAAAGAAATCAGTATATATATAATATATATATCCGAATTTTAAATCAGTTTAGACCGTTTACCCTCAATTTTGAATAAATTGCAAAAAATAGAGAAAATTAGAACCATTTTTTTGTTTTTTTGCAATTTACCAGAAGTTGGGACTCATATGGCCTAAACTGCCTTAAAATTCGAATTCAGAGGGTCAAAAACCATACCCGTAAATAGATCGCGTCCGGTGCACACAAACTTTTTTTGTTTGCCTGTGTATTTAAAAAATCACTTAAATTTTCACCAGAATTTCGGGATTTGTGCTAGAAAAGTAGAACATGCCGTATTATTTTTCTTGCATGGAAGAAAAATTGTAGCAATTGTTAAAATCAGAAAAGTGCACCGGTTTAGAAAATGGTATATTCCTAATTAGAGCTGAAAGTGTCACTTTTCAGCACAAGGGTGCAGTTGACCGAACGACGCGTAGCGGAGAATTTTCTTAACTCTAGCAATTTTTTACTTAAAAAGATGTTTGACTGTCTTGGGCATGTATGTAATCCATTTCATCATATGTAAATATGGGTTAAGTAATATTGGCGATACTAACACAAAAATCGGTTGCAAAATGAAGTTTATTATTTTCACTAACTCTTACATAAACAACATTCTAAACTAACAGTTATACTGCATTATAAACAGCAGTATACGTCTAAGAATCTTCTAATATTTCGCTTTCGACAATGATTGATGCACTGGATAAAGAATTCGATCCCGTTTTTAATAAACAGTTGGTGATTATAAGATGCACACTTAATAATTACAAACAATTTATTTCCAAATGATAAATAGCTTTAATGTTCTAAGATTGACAATGTGATGGTACTTGTGGACCAATTTACATTCGTCCTGTTATGAACTTAAGATGAAATTTAACACTTATAACTGGGGACCAAATTAAAAATGAATGATGAATTAAGAAGAAGAATAATATTTTTCTAAAAGCAAAAGAGGCGTGTGTACGTGATAGATGTCAGGACGTTGGTTGGGAATTTTGTTCTATTCATAGAGCTGCATAAACGGATGAGAAAAAGACTGTTAACTGGATTTACATCCTAAGCAGTATCGCGAATAATTTTAAAAATTGTTTTATTAATACAAATAACAGTTTAATATAAATTCATGACGAAATTCAATACGAAATTTTACATCTAAGGCCGCGGTCCGAATTGTGCTCACAGCATTTACAACGTATAGACTTAATAGATATTAAAGACAGAAAAGTTGGGGATTTTTACGTAAAATTTAGTGGCGTATCTATATGTTTTCATTACCTTCTATTTTAAAGTTATAACACAAAGTTTGGTTTTCTAAATATAACACCCTTTAAAAAAGCTTAATTGGGATTTCTTAATTCTGTGATAAAGCTGGGTCTTAAAAATTCAAGCTAGCATCTAATAGGGAAACCAATACAAATAAACTATTATCGAGAGAAAAACTGTTTCAACTAATCAAATTCTTTTCAGTATCATTTAACAACTTTACTAGTTTCTTTCCACCTTCGATATTTAAAGTATTTCTTTTTCAAAAACTTGTTTTTTATACAATTTAAAACTGTTCAAAACTTTTATTATATTAGGAAGTAGATAAAAAAATTATACACGAATATGTAGTGAATTTTTTCCGTTGCGGTCAGTCTATGTTGTGGCAAAGAGTAGCCAGTATTTGATGATCGTGAATCATCTCATATTGCCTACACTTATCTTTATTTTTAAACAAAAATAACAAACACTCATAGATATACACACCAGGAAGAGTAAGAATATTTAGTTCCCGAAATCTGCCCTTACAGGATTGTCTGTACTGAAGGCGAAGGATTGTACGTATAACGTTTTTTTGCACAAGGAACACTCTTTGACTTTTAGTTGTTCCTCCTCAAAAGATCACCCCAAACCTCATTCGAGAATAAAAGTATGCATATTATACACTTTTCAGGGTACTGACACTTAAATAGTTTGCAAGCACTCGCATTGAGTAACAGACAGAATTTAATTTTTGACATATGGGTACGTTCATCCGACATCAGCAGCTTTTTGTAAACACAAAGCGATTCAGCGGAAAAACGACCCAGCACTTGGCAAGTCTCTGATCGCTTCGCTTCTTAGTTTGACATTTCAGTTAAAAATATAACCAAAATTTGACAGATGAGTAACAGAACATCCCACATTTGCGCAAGCCCAAATAAATTCTGAGTTTGGTTAGCATAAATAAAGACCGCTTTGTAAAATGGACATCTGCTGAGTTCAAGCAGCTTGTCATCTGGTCGGGCGAACGCGACCGCTTACCAAGCAACTTAGCCGCTGAAATCGGCTGAACGTACCCATTGCTAACATGATAATTCCAGCTAAGATTTGGATCAAGACAAATACCCAGAAACTTTGCAGTTTTTTCTAGTTCTATTTCCATTTAATTTAAAAGTTCTTTGGTAATTTTTAATAAAATGAGGTAATATTGGAGACTGTACACATTGGAGCTAACCCTCTCATCTATAAAAAATTATATTCTACATACTTTATTTAACCTCATGCAGGAAAAATCACAGTAATAATTAATACTCCTAATCCGTCATCTACTCAATAACGATTTAGTTTTGACATTTGGGTGTGTGGTCCCATTTTATAAGACCAGTCGAAATCATCACTGAGGATATTGTAATCATTCATGGTATTAGGTCGTGCAAAGAATATTATGAATTCGTACCAGTTACTATTCTATTATTACTATTTATCTCATCAGGTTTTTTGTGTTTTATTCACACCTAATTATGTGTTAAATTATTATAAACAATATTTTGTTTTTGGTAATATGTGCAGTTAGGACCAAGCTAATTACTCCTTTTAGGACATGGCGCAAATTTAATAAGACCTTGTTACCAATAAGAATAAAAAGGTAGAAATCTGTTAAAAATTGGGTCAGACCTATATTTTGTATTGGTACAAATCTAATACCCGTCTTTACACAGAGTGGGCGAATAATTAAAGTTAAAAAAAACTGCTTTAGCAGACTGTAGCTTTAATGCAGTTATGTGTATATTATATTTGAGGGGCATCAACCTTGCAAAACAGCAAAATGTTCCCAAAGGCAGTATAAGGCAAAATTACAATTATATTAAAATATCATTAATACGACATACCTACATACGTCAAAATCGTTCATACAATGATACAATGTTACATATAACTTCCTTTTCGAATCTCGATTTGTACGGACGTGCCGTAGAGAACTACAAAGTTCTCCCGGGTTTTGGCGGTTGGAGGAACTGTACGGTTGTTTTCTACCCTCGGGAGTCGAGAAGAAACTCACATTGTCATCTAGTTGTGCCGTGGAAGTGTTTTCCGAAGTTCGGAGTTATTCCTAAAAACTTTTTCCTCATCGCACGTGGTTACGTTTGTCTATGGCGACTAAGGGCACATGCTCGTGAGGGGGAAGGAGGCTGACAGTAACCGGTTATATCTGGACATTTGGTCTGCAGTTTTGCAGCATCTAGATGTGCATTTCATCGATTAAATATTATTGGAATTAATCGGGGACGTTGAGACGGCCTAGAGCCGGACATTTCAAGGTCGCCACCGAATATGGATAGCTCCCTATCTTAACTGGATCATCTAGAGTGTAACCAGTGGCGAAGGGTCGCTCGCCCTCCTGCTAAGCTTTGAAAAGGAGCAATATCCGTGCTGGCGATACGGCGCTGAGTAAGCAGCCAACGCCATTCTGCCTCTGTGCAGCTGGAATAGAAATAGAATAGACAATGTTACATAATCATTTTTAGGTTGCATTTTAGAGAACATTTCAATGGAAGGTTTTAGAGACGAACTTCGCACTTCCTTGCCTATCCAGGTAAAACTGTGCATACAAGTATAACAGGATTTTTGTTGAAGCAGGGTAATGTTACTACTAGTAAAGTTTAAGCATTTTTTTAATTCAGTTTGGCTTACCCTTCCAGGTTTAAGCCAATACAAAAAATGGTATTCTTTACATGAATAAATTCATTCTGAAAGCGATGCCGCCAAGTACACAAAAATGATAAGGTAAACAAAACCTTTTGTAAATTGTCTTTGATATTTTCTAACACTGCAAAGCTCGATTTGTGGGCAAAATATTAACTGGATTGGTTAAAAAATAAATGTAATATGGGGAAAAACCAAAATAAAAATTGAACTTTGACGGCTTGTAACTTGAAAACGAAGGCCCTTTGAAAAAAATATATGATGTCTACTACCCTTCTTTGTCAAGTAGAATCACCCCCTTAAGTTTCGTGATCGATTTTGAATCACCCTGTATATTAAAAAAAATAGTGCAGGTATTTAACATGCGTCACTAAAGTGATATTAAACTTTACCTCTTCAGACAGAAAAATGAGCGCGTGTACATAAAGTAAGTACAAAGTTGAAGCGACATGAAAGGCCTTGGGGTGGCCATAAATCTGATATAGATCTCTATGGTGTCTCGCATACAAAAAGACTGTTAAATAGCACAAAAATTTCTTCTATAACGGGCCATAACGCTTTTTGATAGTCTGCGGAATTTAAGGCAATAAACCTGTTTTTGGCGTTTATAAAACTATTGTTTGCATATATTTAAAGATTTTTAAACCTATATACCAGGAGTGGCCGGTTATTTCTTTGTCAGATGGGACAAATTTTATGGGTAACTAATAAGGCGTTACAAGCATAGATAAACCTCATTTAGATCCGCAGTGGCAAGAAGCATTTTTCGTATTTTTACGATCTTGCGCAGTAAACAAATGGTCGGGTGAACGAACATGCGCACTTAAAAGCCGTGACAAAATACAAACACCAGCACCCGTGCCCTCCGTCCGCGGTCTGACTGTGACGCTCATTAGCTACCGTACTTTGAACAGAAAACCAGGACGCCGCGCCGCCGCGGTCGACAAAAAATTATTTTTAGTTAAATTTAGGAGATGCTATAAACGCAAACCTACCTTTTTTTATTTTAAACTTTTAAAGACAGAAAACCAATTGTTTCCACAGCAACAAGTTATGTTTAGTTGCTGTTTTTATGGCAACTACGATGAATTGCAATGTACGCCATTTAGTATTAAAAGATCATTTACCACCTAATTATAAATGTTTATTTTTTAATTTTAACATCTCTGAGTAAGCCTAACTTTAATTTTTTTATTTTTAATATAACCTAATTAAAATTAATTATTATATGTTAAAGTTTTAATTTTTAAATGTCATCTTTAAATTTTAATTACATTATTGTAAGAGTCACAAAGCTCTTAATAAAAAAAAATTTGGATTCCTTAGAATATTTATAAAATTGGTATTTTATTTTGGAGAAAAACCAAATACATTTTATTTAAATTTATACCTTTAGAAAACAAAATAAACTATAATAAACTTTTTTTTAATTCAAATGCAGTAAAAACTAAAGTGTCAAAGTATTTTACATCATTGGATTTTCTCTAAAATAAAGCATTAAGAAATACTTATTGTGAAAGTGATAAAATGTTAATTCAGATTTTAAGCTAGTGCAATGAAACTAAAAAAATTAAATGTAGAGCCCTCCAATAAAAAAAAGATAAAATCAATTTAGTATTTTTCTAAAAGTAAGTATGTATTGTATAAAGAGTAATTTTAGAAGGATCATGTCACTCTAAATGAGAAAAATATACAGGGTGTTTTGCAGGTAAAAAAATTATGGGCGTATTTCTGAGCCAATTCATGAAAAAAAGTTCTTATAAACATAGGTCCAAAAATGCTTTGTTTATAAGATACAGGGTGTTAAACTTTTAAAAAGAAAATCGGGTTTTTAATAATATCTTAAATATTTGTTTAAATAGGAAGTTAATTTAGCTCTTAATTAATTTTATTTGTAAGACCAATATCATTGACACAACTGTACGCCACTGACTTTTTGGCAACTTTTATATTTTGTCGGATAAAACACCTGAAGAGTACAACTTTTCCTTTTCTTAATATTTTATGTAATATACAAATTTAAATAAGGTTTATATTTAATTTTTAACAAATTTTACTAAAAAAGTGTTTTAGAAATTTTTAGTTTGAAAAGTTTAGCACATCTTGAGAACAAAAAATTTAAGGACCCCATGTTTATATGAACTTTTTTCATAATATTGGCTCAGGAATACGCCATTAAATTTTCTTGCCGCTATTAGAAAACACTCTGTATATAAAGACATTGTATTCCTACGTAAAATGGTTTATAGAATTCAAAAAACAAAAATATATGCAGGGTGAGCGTTTATACAAAGAGCTTAACGCTTTTTATTGTTTTTTCAAAAAGGTGAAAGTCGGTCCTATGCGGATCTACAGAGTCATCCAAATTAAGTGTCCGTTATTGGTAACGTCGTTATTATTTGAAATACGAAAAAGTTTAAATTAGCAAACTAGTAGCATTTTTCACGCACTTTAAGACTGAAGATTATAAAAACAATTGACAATCGGGTTTCTGAGTAATACAGCAAAATACCTTTTTTTTTAATGGAACACCCTGTATATTTTATCACCATTAGAAAGTTCTTTCAAAATGATTTAAAAAAGTCCATATGTAATATATCCAATTTTTCATGGTTTTGAGAATATAGCTATTCTCAGAAATTTTATAGTACACTGGCATTTTTTAAATAAAACACCCTATATATTACATTTCCCATAAATAGATATTTTAAAGAGCTTTAAGAAAATACCACATTTTATATGTCTATCTCTTATAGTTTTGGAAATATTGCCATTCAAATCTAAAAATTACCTTAAATTTTCATTATATCATAGCCTTAAGCTATAAGCAATAAGTTTTAGTGTCAGAAATAAAACGGGGAAAATATCTACTACCTTTCAGATTTAAATGGCTATATTTCCAAAAATAAAAAAGATAGCCGCATCAAATGTGGTATTTTCTTAAAGCTCTTTAAAAATATCTTTTATAAGGATGCTACCATATACAGGGTGTTTTATATAAAAATATCCAGTTCACTATTAAACTCCTGAAGCTGGCCATATTTCCGAAACTATAAAAATATGGATATATTACATAAGTACTTTTTTAAAGCATATTGAAAGAACTTTCTAATATGTTTAAATATATAGAGGAAGTTCCATTTAAAAAGGGGTATTTCGCTGTATAACTCAGCAACCCAATTGTCAATTGTTTTTTCTAATCTTTAGTCTTAAAGCTACTAGTTTGCTAATTTAAACTGATTCATATTTTTGAGTAATAACGAAGTTACAAATGACAGAACACTTAATTTGGATGACCCTGTATAATGTTAACGGACTTCAAATTTAAAAAATATGATAAATATTTTTTTTTATTTCTCACTGCCGCGCGTACAAAATTACATCGTAAATTATTCCTGCGACAAATTGTTAGACAGACAACCATTAAAAGCCGCGCAGTCTGCCTAAACGAAATTAAAAATATTATTGCATGTGTCATTTTCAATTTGAATTGCCATTTGTTAGTCTGCCTGCCCACTGATTGTTTTCTAAACGTTGCAGATAAATAAATTTAAATTAACTCTACTACTGCCCAAGCAGCAAGCTGACGTCATTATGACGTCATTTTTGGTCATAGGACGTCATCAGACCAAAATTATGACGTCATTTAACCGTCATATTAACGACGTGTTTTTGACGTCATTGAAGTGACGTCTTTTCGACGTCAGTTCTTCGTCATACTAGCACATAAAAATCTAATGACATCATGTTTAGAAAACCCGCCAGAAAAATTTTGTGACATTATATGATTCGTGTCAAAAACTAACCGAAATATCATATGACTAAAAAAGAAAAATAACACTAATAATTTTACAAAATTGAAATAGGAAATTACTCTACCGATAGATGGCGCAATAGACAATAAACTACTACGTTTATTCAACATCTTCGCTTTTTATCGCCTACACCGGCACCGTACCGATGAGACCAAAATAGTTCAGAGACCGGTCTGCGGTTGGTAATCTCAAGTAGCTTTGAAAGAAATACGTTCGGCTAGTGTAAAATCCGCATCTCCAGGTTGGACAGTGTCCCGAGAGATGCGACCTTGAAGTGCAAGAAGTTTTAATTTATAATATAATATCGTATTATTTTAGCTTTACAAAAAAGTTTATGCGTCAATTTTTCGACATCTTAAAGACGTCATTATGACGTCAATAACGGGACGTCTTTTGTCTGTGACTTAGGAGTGTCAATTTAACGTCATTTTGTCGTCAACTTATTACGTCTTTGCTGACCAAATGTGACCAAAAATGACTAAAAACAGACGTCAGCTTGCTGCTTGGGTGCTAAAAAATGTCATAAAATGTTTTTATTAGAACAATTATATTCTTGACAATAATTATTCATCGCTTGTAGTTAAAGCACATTAAAATAAAAATTAAGGTGTGAATCCACGATGAATTTTTTCATGAAATATTTGTGTCAAGAGTAAAAATTTCTGGGATTTCAACAAATAGTGTTTTTACAGAAAACCTTTCACCGTGGATGCCTTTACAATTGGTCGTAAAAAACAATAAAAAAGTAAATTTACGAATATTTTTTATAAAACTTTGATCAAATTCAGCTGTAATTTTAAGTGCTTTTGATATTCAAGATCCCGATCATCCAAAAGTAATTTATACAGCTTGTTAATTTTTAAAAATATTTAGAGTTTTTGTATACAGTAAATATAAAAATACTACCTGAAGTCCAGTTATGATTTTACGCCCCCTAACTATTTATTATTTTATCCTACAAAATTAGAAAAATATATGTTCATTGGGTTAATTCTGTAGTTATCAAATCAATACACAAATTTTTTATCTCTTAAGATATACAGGGTAGGAAAAAAGTGTGATATTTTTAAATGCATATATTATATCACCATTATAAAGAGCTTTACAAAAATACCACATTTGACATATCTATCTTTATTAGTTTGTGTGTTCAGGTAAAAGGTATCATATAGTCAGGGTTGGCCAACCTGTTTAGACCCAAGACCGACGTTTTACTAACGACACCTAGTGCGATCTACCAATTATATACTTCGGCAATTGAAAAATGATACAAGATGATGTGCGCAGCAGTTGGTAATAACGTTGTGTAGTACGTTCTACTTATTTTGCTTTGCTTTCTCTGCTGTTGGTCCGGTTGCAAGACGATTAACCAGCTCTCCCCTTCCAGACTATGCTTTCCAGGGCTTAGTACGTGGAAAATCTGGATGGTCGAGCTTTCGCCCCCAGAAAATCGATATGATTCTGATACGAAATAATAATCGATTAAATACATAAATTGTAACTGTCAATCCAAAAACTGCTACTGTTATTGTGCATAACCTTCATTGTCACTTGCTGATGCTTCCAGTAGAGGGCGCCACCGTTCTTGGCCGTTACGAAAACACGTGAACACTGATAATATAAAAACATCAGGTTTTTAGGAATCTTTACTCACAGCGCTTAGTTCCCAAAGAAAGATACTATCAATTTAGCGTGAGTCTTTTCTCGATCCCCAAGGGCACAGGAACTCCTGTACAACTCCTTCAGCTGCCTACCCGGGGACGCTATGTAGCCTCCTACGAAACCTGACCGCACAACTTAAAGATCGTGGAAGACAGGACTGTTCTACGTATTTATATTTTTTGGCTTTTTCACGATTGACTGGACTAATAGTCGCGATCGACCGGTCGATCGCGATCGATCATTTGGCCACCCATGGTATATAGGCTAGCAAAACAACAACTGAGCAAGACCGATTCACATTGCGTTAAGCGATGGGGATTTTGGTACAAAAATCGTATCAGTCTTATTGCTCTAAAAAGTTCTTTATTAATAATTTAGTAGGGTACAATGCTTTGCAAATAAAAAAGCAATACTGTAATATTATTAAACATTTATTACATTAGTCCACATATTATATATTTAAGCTGGTACGAAAATATTAATTTTGGCATTTTTGTCCACACATCGACGCGCTGTGAGATGTGTCACCTTTAACATTCCGGAATTGTTTATTTGATTTTTACCTGTTTGTATTCCACATGCGTTAGACCGTCTCTTTTGTACGCATTGCCAGTGAACCTTTCGACTTAGCTGAAGAGAAAATGTTGATTTTGTATACAGGGTTCTCAAAAACTTGAAAAACATTATTTTTTTCCAAGAGTAAACTACCTTAATTTTTTATTTTAAGCAAAATAACATTTAGAAAGTTTATTTAGAATAAAGTTTGTAATCAATTAAAATAATAATACTAAATTTTATTAAACTCCATAATTTGGCGAAAAGAATTGCTTACATTCGTTTACAGCTGATAAATTGTGTTGCGTAAAAATTTCAAAAAAGCAGGTGTTTGAAAAGAAAATTATGAAAGTTTTTAAGTCATATTATAAAAATTTAAAATAATTTTTAATAACTCCAAAATCAGTTTCATGAAGCTTTTTAATACCCCTGTACATGATATTTTTATTAAAAATAAAAGATGAAGGTACTTTGTTCTTGGAAAAAACACGTTTTTAAGTTTTTATACGTACCATGTATAGAAAATTAACGTTTTTTTCTTAAATTATATTTTTACAAGCAAAATTTTTTTATCAAGAACAACTTTTACTCGAAAAATGTTTTTTTTTTTAATTCATTTGTCTTTATGTAAACCCCATCCTTAGACGTTTTTTTCATAACGAATTCTTTTAGTGACAATATATATTTTTAAATAAAAATGCCCTAAATAAAGACATTATTACATTTTATAAAAATGTGATACTTTTAGTTTAGAGAATCACTCAATACTTAATTTAAAAGCCGTTTCTTATTCATAAGAATTATAAAGGATGCTATATAATAATTTAACAACTGTCTTCCTTAAAACCTGACAGTTATTAAAATTTAAACATAAAACATATTGTTATATCATATGTCATCTAACAGTAAAGAGTTTTTTAATAAATGTTTTACGTGGGTGGCACTTTTGTTCGAACATAGACGAAATTTATTTTCGGGCAATAAACACAAGCACTGTTTATTTATTGCACTTGTCCTATTTTAAACTTACTAAATCGTTCATAAATCATTTGTAAAGAAAACAAAACTCTCCACTTTCAGGAAGCGAGATTGGTAGTGGATGTATAACGGCTGAAAGGGTATCACGTTACTCGTTACCCATTAGCTTATGGGTTATCTCTTGTTCATTTTAGATAATGACATTATTATATGATTGTTATCATAAAAAAAACACTCCTGGACAAATAAAACCGGACAAAGAAATTTTGTTTCAAATTCAATCTTAAATTACTTTTCGGTTTCTTAACCATTTTACTTATTTTTATGTTTTACCCATCTTTTATTGATCTGTAATACCTTAGAAACGGAATATGTTATGGTAGCAATAATACCTGCTATCACACCTAGGGCATTATAAGCGGGCATTATGAAAATGCCTGCTTATAATGCCCTAATGCACTAATATGGAAATTTTATTGCTTATCCAATTTTATTTCTCTCACAATAAAAATCAAGTTTATACAAACATATGTATTAAAATAAAATCAATAACTTACCAGTTCCTGAAAATATGCCATTAAAACGATTTCGGTTATTGAAGAGTACCAAATATGCCGTACTCCCGATCATACTGTTGCCTTGATTTAACTGGCAAAATATTTCTCAGTCCGCTTTTATGGCCTTTTCTCTTTTATTTTGTGGAATTTCTTCCATTTTTTTTTTTTATCTTTGGACAAACCACGAAGGCTAAAAGCCTAAATACTAACGTACCGTGGGTGTCTTAAGCGATGTAAGAGGGAGTTTATTGACACGGGACTTAAATACTTGAAGATTTGGGGGAGAAGGAAAGACCTCCGCGGGCAGCAGGTTCCACAACCTAGAAACTCTAGGGATAAAAGAACGAACAAAGTGGGAAGTTCGGGGCCTGTCCAGTTGGACCGTATAGGGATGCATACGCGCGGAACCACGGGTTTCTCTGTTGGGAACCGTAAGTGGAGGAACAATACTGGACAACTCTTCAGAGCAGAAGCCATGGAAGTACCTATAAAAAAGCGATAAATCCCCCACAGCCCGACGATGTGCAAGAGAGGGAAGCCTTTCTGTAAGTGAAGGATCATTAATAAGACGAACAGCTCTTCTTTGAATAGAATCAAGAATGCTTAGGGTTGTGGGGGACGCCATGCCCCAGATATGAGAACAATACTCCAAGGGAGGTCGGATTTGGGACACATACAAAGTGTATAAATTAGAAGGGGAAAAATATTTTTTGGCTCGAAAGAGAAATCCAAGCTTTTTGAAGCTGCCGTGGCTATAGATACAATGTGTTTATGCCAGTTAAGGTTACTTTCAAATGTGACGCCAACAAGATTAAAGGTGTCTTTGCTCTGTAAAACTTGGCCGCTCATAAGTAGAGGATGAGTATTTGATGACTCTTTTCGCGACAAGGAACATGATTGTGTTTTGGATGCATTAAAATGGACGAGATTTTTAGCGCCCCAATCCAATATTAAATTAAGATCCTGCGAAAGAGATATCTGCATCGCTCTGCGTTTGTTTTCCAAGTCAGGTTTAGTAATGGGTTTAGGAACCTGAAAACTGGAGTGAAGGGTACTATCGTCGGCGAAACTATGAATGGAATTAGTTGTGGACGAGAGAAGGTCGTTGATGTGAAGAAGAAACAATGTTGGTGCCAGAACTGAGCCCTGAGGGACTCCAGCATTTACTTGGTGAAAGCTTGAAGAATGGCCGTCCACAATAACTGATATACGACGATCAGATAGATAACTAGAGAGCCAAGTACAGAGTTTAGTTGAAAAACCATAGGAGGGAAGTTTATTAAGAAGTGCGGCATGCCAGACTTGGTCAAAAGCTTTGGATATATCAAGAGCAACGATCTGGGACTCACCTAGAAACTCAAGAGACTTATTCCAGCAGTGCGATACGAAGGAAAGAAGATCTGCTGTAGATCTTTTGTGGCGAAATCCATACTGCCTGTCATGCAAAATTTTGTGTTTTTCCAAGTACTCAGAATTTGTGAATCAATCAGTTTTTCCATTACTTTACAAAGAACTGAGAGAGTTGAAATTGGTCTATAGTTAGATGGAAGAGATTTAGATCCTTTCTTGGAAATAGGTTGAACACGTGCAGCTTTCCAGCTTTCCGGAAAGATACCTGTGTTGTAAGAAATTCGAAAGAGCCGAGTTAAGATTGGTGCAAGTTCTGGAGCACATTTTTTAAAACGATTGCTGGTATGCCATCCAGCCCAGACGATTTCTTGATGTTAAGGGAAGAAAGGATACGCTTAATGTGTTTTACCTTAAAAATAATATCGGGCATTTTATGAGGAACTGGGGTAACCGCTGGAATTGGATGATTTACGGGAGGGTCAAGGGTTGAATTGGCAGCAAATTGTTTAGCAAATAATTCTGCCTTTCCTTTAGCGGTAGAAACAATTTCATCTTCCAAAGCTAGTGGCGGAAAAGAACTGGTACAAAAATTCCTACTTATGTTTTTCGCAAAGGACCAGAAAGATTTGCTGCCATTTGAGCAAGAAAGAACTTTGTTTTTAATACGATTGTCCATTTTGAGCAAATCGTTAAATACAAAATGCCAACTGACTAACTGATAGAAGCATCAAAGTCAAACTTAGCACCAGTCATTATCTACTTATGTATACAGGTACAGGTGCAACCTATTTTTATATTGCGAATAAATAATGTAATTAGTCATTGAAAAACTCTTTTTGGGTAAAACATAAAGCATTGTATGCACCACGGGCTTTACTGGACTATAATGCCCATCAGGTCGAAATCTAGCCCTCGGGCCAGAGGCCCTCGCGTTATTTCGACCTTCAGGGCATTATAGTCCTTGTAACGCCCTTGATACATAAATAGCTATTCTCGCCTCGTGGTAGCTTCTTTTATCAAGATTATTATTTAATATGGTAAAAAGCAAAAGTTTTTCTAGAAATGGGTGTTTTACAGGGAAGAGCCAAATGTTGTATTTTGACCCAAATTTTCGAACACCCTGTGAAATAATTTAACGTCACCATTTTTCGCCAGTGTAGTGTGTTTTAAAACCCCATCTTTTTCTAACATTTCTGTTTTTAATTTATATTGGTATCTTCATTCTAAAAGAAAACTCAAACTTTTAAAAAAGACAATAAAATTTTGATGTACCTTTCTAAATTTTTTTATTTGTAATGACACAAAATACAAATATTAGTTTGTTAGGTTGGTTTCGTAGTTATTTCTTAAGATATACAGGGTACAACAAAAAAATACACCCTGTATATTATATTACCAGGAAAAAGAATTTTAAAGACCTTCAATAAAATGCGACATTTAATATACTTGTATATATTACCTTCAGAAATATGACCATCCAAATCCTAAGTTTCCCTTGAGTTTCCTCAATATGTGTGCATTATCACAAATTATCAGAATACCCAGATGCGAAAGTGCGGCGAAATACGCTTACTTATTTCTATGACCTTGAGAAAGAATAAATGGAAAACCTGCACCAGTGCATCGATCGTAATATTTTTAATTTGTAAAGGTTAAACCGCACCAAGGCGCTAAGGAGAGATATACTTTTATAGTACTTAATTATGCAGCTTTTTTATGTGGGAAAAACGGGACAAAAGAATAATACACCAATTAAAAGTTTTTATAATTATGCTCACTTTCTATACCAAAAAAAATATGGGACTACCTGACACCTAGATGAGCATTGGGTCACGTACTAAATCCTGGGGTGTATATCCACCACGCAATGGGAGGGACCATAGTGGTGAGCGATTTCAACGAACACGCTTAGTTTCGCATCTGGGTAACGTATGTCCTAAAAGTTTTGGCACACAATATTTATCGGTTTTTTTTTAATGCTGCGCTTAAGAGTATTTGGGGCACTTACGTCTCTTTCGATATTTAAAACCATTCCTCCTCAATTCTAACGATATCGTACTTTTAGAAGATCTGTATTGCCTAGCCAGTCTCCTCGTTGACATTCCAATCTGGTTTTTGCTCTTCTCACCAATCTCTCTGACCTCTGTGCGGTAAATGCACGTGGTTTTCCACTTTTGGGAGATTAAGACATGGTATTCCCTGCTTGCACTCTGCTATTGTTCTATAAATGGTTCTGCGTGAAATGTTTTCATTCTGGAATATTCGACAGATTTCAGCTTTGGGTATCCGCCCAACTAACTTGTAGATACTTTTTCTTATTTCTAATTTATACAACATCTTAAAGCGAAAACTTCAAAATAAATAAATCTCAACTGACAGTAAATAAAGTAAATAAACTTTTGTTTTCAAAGACAACTTGATATTATTTTGTTTTTGTTAAAATTAAAGACAATGAGTAATATTATACTTTCTAAAAAAGAATTATTCTGGCAACATTGTTATCATGGAACAAAACAAACCGGGCCTATTGGTAAATACCTATGCATTTTACAATGTTTATGTTTGGGCACCAAAACAGTCTAAAATTGCATATAAAATTGCTCTTAGAAATTAGGTTTTTGTTGAAAGTAAAAACCAATAGCCTAGAGAACCAACGATCTGTGTATTTTTCTTTAAAAGACTTTTATTTATGTAAATTATTTAACCTTCTTTAATATTTTTCATAAAAAACAACTACCCCTTTATTGTCTTAAAGTTCTCTATGTTTATTTTTATGTAAAATTCCAAAGAGAAATCCCAAAGCGAAAGTGTTATGTCTTGCCGCTCCCTAAACAAGGATTATTTATACTTTCGTTCTAAATTCGTTCAGTCGTCAAAAGATGTTTAGGAAACGCAGGAAATAAACATAAAACGAAAAAAAGGGCGCTACAATACTAAAATTGAAAACCAAAATCGTAAACCAAATTGCAACACATGTTTAGGATGACTCAAGTTCCAAGTGTTCGCGTCAATGGTTATGTTTTACTTGGCAGCAAGGGAGCATTTAAATATGCGTATTACGATGATAGATTATAGTTGGGGTCAGACATACTTCATTCATTCTAAAAGCAATGCTGGATTGTAAGCAAAAAATGATTATGTAAACAAACCCTTTTGTAAACAATAACTTATTGCAGCAAAAATTTTAAACCCGACAAGTTCTGGTACTTTACGCCACGCTTCAGGTTTTATGACAAGACAAAGACGAAATAGGAGAATTTTTGGAAGTACATGATACGTGTTTTAGCAAAGTTTTATTATTGATCAAAAAAATTTAATCAGGCTCTGTCATAGGTTAGGTGCATTCGAAAAGGTTTGTTTGCTTTATTATTTTTTGTGTACTTTTCGGTATTGCTTTAAAATGAATTATATCAGGCTCCAAATATACAAGAAAATGGTTTTTCCTATTTCGGACTTTTTGGTAACTTCCGATTTAAACGAAAAGTGCTTCAGTTTTAAATTTTTAAAGGGAAGACTCTTATACTTTACCAGTTTTGGGTTTCCAAGACAACTCCAAATCGGAACGAAACACTTTAAAAGTTTTTATGCCTTTTTGATTTTTTTAAAGCTATTTTTAATGTTGTATCCAGGTGGCCATAATAATTTATGTCCTTTTTCTGTAATCCGATCACAAATAAATTGGTATAGATGGGTCCACATTTAATTTATTCTGAAAGTAATACCGCAAAGTACACAAAAAATGATAAAGTAAATAAACCCTTTTGTGAACAATGATTTATTGCAGCAAAAAATATTCAACCCGACGAGTTTCTAGTTCCACGCCACGTGCCACCGGTTTTATGGCAAGACAGAGACGAAATAAGAGGATGTTTTTTAAATAAGTGACACGTGTTTTAGCAGTGTTTTTTTATTTATCTAATATGTGCCTTCGAAAAGGTTTGTTTACTTTATCATTTTTTGTGTACTTGGCGGTATTGCTTTCAGAATGAAATAAATGTGGACCCATCTATATATTATACCGTTTTTTAAAAGTGCTTGTCTAAAAATGATAACTTTTTGTAAAGTAATAATTAGTTCTGGGTAGTGTTCAGTGTGGTAGTGTTCTACTTAGTCATTTTGACTAGACACTTGTAACTCACTTAATATTGGAGATAAAAAAATGTAAAAAGGAGAGTCTAAGGGATTTTTACGTAGAATTCAGTGGCGTACTTACATTTTTCTATTGATTTTTATATTAAAGTTATAACACAAAGTTGTTTTTTTTTAATGGAACATCCTGTATATTTTATCACCAATAAAAAGGTCTTAAAAGCTGTAAAAAATACCCCATTTAATATAATATATGAGCATCCAAATCTTAATGCGTATATCTACTTTTTTTGGATTTATATGGTCATATTTTTAAAACTATAAAAGATAAATATGTATATCAAATGTGGTATTTTGTTAAACATCTTTAAAAATCTTTGCAATGGTAATTTCCAAAACTATTAAAAAAATAGATATATTAAATGAAATATTTTTTATAGGTTCTAAGAGGACCTTTCTATTGGTGATAAAATATAAAGGGTGTTCCATTAAAAAAAAACCCAACTTTGTGTTATAACTTTAAAATTAAAGTAAATGAAAAAAATATAGGTACGCCACTGAATTCTACGTAAAAATCCCTAAAACTTTTCTATTTACATTTTTCTTTTATCTCTAATATCAAACGAGTTACAAGTGCCTGACCAAATTGACAAAATTTGAAAAACACTCTGTATCTCCAAAACGAATTAAGTTAGCCATGGTTTGCTTTTACCATTGAATTTGTTTCAAAAATTAAAATCGGGATTGCGCAATCAGATTTGTTCTATCTCTTTTAGTCTTCGCTATACCCTGCAAGGCCAACAAAAAGGCGCCACCCTGTACACCGACTACTCCGTCATTTGGGGACCGATTTTCAAAATTCTTTTTATTCGAAAGAGTGCACTTCTGCGGTGGCCCTATAAGAAAACCCAGTCAGGATCGCAAAAGACAAATGAGATAGACTTATTTTTTGTAGAAAGCTGCCTCTAGTATTTACTAGAGGCATACCTATATTTATATGCTATCTATGCTGAACAATCAAGGTATATGTAATGTAATAGTATATTACATTACAAGTGTGGAAAATGACTAATTTCACACGAGTGGGAATATTGTAGCACGAGGCGTTAGCCGAGTGTGACAAACCCACGAGTGTAAGAAAGTCTTTTCACACGAGTACTGTACACAATTTTTCCTACGACCACAAATTATTCACCAAAAAAAATAATTAAAGTTTGTCTTTACAGAAAAAATAAAAAACAATTGAGAACTTTGCAACACAAGGGTGATTTTTACTTTGTAACTCTAGTGTAATATGTACTTTTCCTCACTGCTATATTATACTGTTTTGGCAATATTTTTACATCGAAAATCACCTAACTAGAAACATTATATAACTTTTATCATTTTGGAATTTAAAAAGGCCCTCACTTATAAAAATTGTATGGTTAGTTTAATAAGGTTTTCTGCTATTTTAAGGGTTTTTTTAATTATTGATACTTACATATTTTAGAAACTCTTCTAAATAAAACATAAGTGGCGCATATCCAAAATATTCCGTTTTTAAAAAAGTTCAGTAAACAAACTTACGGGACCGGGGAGTGAAAAGGGGTGCTGGGTGGGGTAAAATTGGTAAAACGAGTTAATAAAACTGAACATCACATGTAAAATTAAGTAATAATTACATTTTTTCTCATAATTTTGAGAAAAAATATAAAATATATGAAAATTGTAAATACATAACCTAAGGTCCTAAAAGTAAGAAAAAACGACTACTAAACGTCCGTTATACCATGCAAAATGTGGAAAGCATTTGGCAACGTCGGAAGGGTCTGATTCTATTTATTAATGGATAAAACAAAGTGGATTCATAAAGTGTGTATTAGCCTTAGGTTTATTAAGGGATTAAAAAAAGATTTAACTAGTTGTTTGAGTACACGAAGACAGAGAGAAAGGAATTTGATCTATAGGAGTTTTTTCTCTGGTTAGTTCTGGTTAGTTTTTTTGTTTTGTACTTGCGTGTACTTTATTTTTGTGGGTCAGGTGTTTCCGTTTATACCCAACTTATACCTATTAGGAGTAGCATTGCCATTTTATGGAAAGATTTTACATGAGAGAAGTAGGTACTAGTACGGTTTTTTTAGTGGGTGGTCACCAATTTAATGGTATTAATAAAAAACTAAAAAGAATAAAATAAATATAAAAAAATCAAACCAACTTTAAAAAGATAAATAAAGATGACTAAAAATTTAGAAATAATGAATAAAAAACATATTGGATTAAATTATAAACTTTTTTGTGTGTTTAGTTATTACCGTTTAGTAGATTTGCAAAATGTTATTACCCAATTTCAATTTTTATTTCTGTTTATTTATTATTTTTAAATTTTTAGTTTTATTTATGTTTTTGAAGTCGGTTGATTTTTTTTTTTTTGATATTTATTTTAATTCATAAAATACTTACGTTGACGAGTCAGTCTTAAAGTTTTCTTTTCAGCTGTTTTTTCGAATCTTTAGGAGTTATCTCACATTTTTCCGAACACCCTGTATTGACTTGTTAACGACTCTGAAGAAAATAAGGAAGTATTTTTGGAAACTACTGTTCATCACAGTCCAATCATCAATTCAATTAAAATTAATTCCAAACTTCATTCATCACCAATTAAACAGTCTTAGATACCAACATGAGAAGATAGCTTGAAAGCGATTAGAAATTCTGCACACGTAATTTTGATGGAAAACCCGAGCCCACAATTGCAGTGGAACACATTCGCTATGATAGATCTAGTAGCAGTCAGTGTGTGGCATGTCAAATCGAAGCAGCCGTGCGGCAACTAGACAAGGCAGCGAATGAATTTAATGTCGCTAAAGGACTAAATGGCTGATTTCATTTAAATTTTAACCGGGGTATACACGGTCATGCAAACCTGAAACGCACTTGCATGAATGCAAATGTCAAATGAAGCCTTTGATACACACGATTCAGATGTACCTGTCAGTTCTAAGTCGGTTTTGGCAGCTGGTGGCGTGATCAATTTAAACATAAGCGTGTTTCAGCGAAAAGTTTTTTTTTATTTTTGTCAATGTATTAATTACTTTTAGCTTTCCAAAAGCATGGATAACCTTGGTACATATCTATAAAATCACGCAATACATCTTTCTGGCGCCAAGGAGCCATTTTGTTAACTTAAAACCAACAATATAACCCCGTAAACGACGTCCCTAAAATGAAACCTTAACTGAAGAAGAAGGTAATATTTTAATCTTGTAGAGATGTGCTGGATAACAAGCATGTCCTAGTTTCATGCGTATGATTGTTGTTATGTAATTTCTAGAGACATTTAGGTTTGTATGCTAGTAATTTCGTGGGATTTCAGTAACAAGCTGAGTATATCTGGTGGGTTTATTTTTACAATATTCCTTCCATCTTATATCCCATTTATTGATTATATTTGTTTTAGCAATATTGTATGCATCTCTTAAGGTAAGAGTGTAATTAGCGTCTATACAATTAGTAATACTATCTTTAGCTATTGAGTCTACTAGCTCATTATATTTCAGTCCTGTATGGGCTTTAACCCATATGAAAATAACTTGCTTGCGACGCAGTGTAATTCTGCGCAGCAATTTTCTTATTTCCCATATTACTGGGTTGTCTTTATAGTGCCAAGATTTATTTTTCTGTAAGGCTTTAAGCACAGACATAGAGTCAGACAATATTAAAAAGTGGTAATTATTACAGTCAACTATATATTTAAGAGCCTCGCAGATTGCTATGGCTTCACATGTTAAAAATGCTAAAGTTATTATTTATTTTAAGTTTAATTTTAAGTCCATATTTTGTTTTGTTTTGTAATGTTGTTCATTGTAATTTTAACCGGGGTATACACGGTCATGCAAACCTGAAACGCACTTGCATGAATGCAAATGTCAAATGAAGCCTTTGATACACACGATTCAGATGTACCTGTCAGTTCTGCGTCAGTTTTGGCAGCTGGTGGCGTGATCAACTTAAACATAAGCGTGATTCAGCGAAAAGTTTTTTTTATTTTTGTCAATGTATTAATTACTTTTAACTTTCCAAAAGCATGGATAACCTTGGTACATATCTATAAAATCACGCAATACATCTTCCTGGCGCCAAGGAGCCATTTTGTTAACTTAAAACCAACAATATAACCCCGTAAACGACGTCCCTAAAATGAAATCTTAACTGAAGAAGAAGGTAATATTTTAATCTTGTAGAGATGTGCTGGATAACAAGCATGTCCTAGTTTTATGCGTATGATTGTTGTTATGTAATTTCTAGAGACATTTAGGTTTGTATGCTAGTAATTTCGTGGGATTTCAGTAACAAGCTGAGTATATCTGGTGGGTTTATTTTTACAATATTCCTTCCATCTTATCCCATTTATTGATTATATTTGTTTTAGCAATATTGTATGCATCACTTAAGGTAAGAGTGTAATTAGCGTCTATACAATTAGTAATACTATCTTTAGCTATTGAGTCTACTAGCTCATTATATTTCAGTCCTGTATGGGCTTTAACCCATATGAAAATAACTTGCTTGCGACGCAGTGTAATTCTGCGCAGCAATTTTCTTATTTCCCATATTATTGGGTTGTCTTTATAGTGCCAAGATTTATTTTTCTGTAAGGCTTTAAGCACAGACATAGAGTCAGACAATATTAAAAAGTGGTAATTATTACAGTCAACTATATATTTAAGAGCCTCGCAGATTGCTATGACTTCACATGTAAAAATGCTAAAGTTATTATTTATTTTAAGTTTAATTTTAAGTCCATATTTTGTTTTGTTTTGTAATGTTGTTCATTGTAATTTTAACTCAGGAGGTATACACGGTCATGCAAACCTGAAACGCACTTGCATGAATGCAAATGTCAAATGAAGCCTCTGATACACACGATTTAGATGTACCTGTAAGTTCTGCGACAGTTTTGGCAGCTGGTGGCGTGATCAACTTAAACAAAAGCGTGATTCAGCAAAAAGTTTTTTTTTATTTTTGTCAATGTATTAATTACTTTTAACTTTCCAAAAGCATGGATAACCTTGGTACATATCCATAAAATCACGCAATACATCTTCCTGGCGCCAAAGAGCCATTTTGTTAACTCAAAACCCACAATTTAACCCCGTAAACGACGTCCCTAAACTGAAACTTAACTGACGTGTCCTACACATACACAAGTTTGCAATGACGCGCGCCACGAAAAATTAAACTCGGACATCGAGTCGCATGCGAAGCCAGATGTGGCAGTTTTTTAATACACACGGTTAAATTTGTGCGCGAGCTTTGGCTTTTTTGACAGATGTGACAGTTTTGCATGAGCGTGTATACCCCGGTTTACGAAGGTAATATACAGGGTCATCCAAATTAAGTGTCCGCCTTTGGTAACTTCTGTTATCAATACAAATACGAAACAGTTTAAATTAGCAAACTAGTAGCATTTTTAAGGCTCTTTAAGATTAAAGATTAGAAAAACAATTGACAATCGGGTTTTTGGGTTTTACAAGAAAATTTCCTTTTTTAAATGGAACACCCTGTATATTTGATCACCATTACAAAGATCTTTTAAAACTCTTTAAAAGATGTCTACATGTGATTTATCCAATTTTTAATAGTTTCTGTAAAAATGGCCATCCTTGGAATTTTGATAGTAAACTAGAATTTTTGTATAAAACACCCTGTATATTGTATCATTATTAAAAAGATATTTTAAAGAGCTTTAGCTTTAAATTTGATATGTTCATCCTTTATGGGTTTGGAAATATGGCCGTTTTAACCTGAAAATTATGATAAGTTTTTATTAGTTATTTTGTGTTATAAGCAATAGGGGTAGTTCTATAGATGGAGAAAATATCTTCTATTATTTTAGATTTGAATGGCAATATTTCTAAAACTATAAAAGATAGACATATTTAATGTAATATTTTATTAAAGCTCCTTAAAATACATTTTTAATTACGATACAATATACAGGGTGTTTTATAAAAAAACGCTATTTTCCTATCAAACTCCTGAGGATGGCCATATTTCCTAAACTATGAAAAATTGGATATATCACATGTGAACATTTTTTTTAAAAGATCTTTTTTGGCAATACGCTTTCAAGCCAAATTATCTATAATTTTGATGCCCTTGTGTAATAACCCCCGATAACAAAAGATTGTTTCTGATTATTAACACGCTTTTTATTAGCTTGGTTGTATGTATGTATGTATGTATGTAACGGAATCTTTAAGCTTAATTTTCACCAACTTCCAGCGATTCGATTTATTTGAAACTTTGCACACGTATTAAGGACCCATGACAATGCAATAATCTGCAAACAGTATCCCGTTATCCTGATTAGGATCGCCAGGATAAATAAATTCCTTTATAGATTTTCTGTTGGAGAGTAACAGAGAAAGAGCTAATGCGCGATCTGCGCATGCGTGCAGTTTCGGACGTACTCTCAGCATAAGGCTGACAGAAACTTGTTCGGAGTAGTTGCGTTCTGAAACCCCATGCAACAGTGAAGCTTTAAATGAAATGATTAGATTACGAAATAGTTCGTAAAACATTTCAATATCACATGTCCGCAGAAAACTAATTAATATATCGAACTAAAAAATGAAAAATAAATAATAGTTTAAAAACAACTAAAAAACACGCTTTTATATGCAACCGAACTAAAAATTAGAAAATAATTTTTCATTACAAAGAGTTTGTATTACAGTAATAAAAGGTCAAACAATGAATAATAATTATATACCTCAAAATAGAATTATAATAAAATTTAAGATAATACCAGAATAATTCACTTCAGAATAAAAGCGTGGGGTGCTTAATATATTAAATGTTATAATTATTTCATTTGTAAATATCTATGAGGGAAAAGTTATGAAAAAATGGTAAAATGCACCCCACGCTTTTTACTCTGAAGTGAATTATTCTGTTATTATCTTAAATTTTATTATAATTCTATTTTAAGGTATATAATTAAAATTCATTGTTTGACTTTTATTACTGTAATACAAACTCTTCGTAATGAAAAATGATTTTCTAATTTTTAGTTCGGTTGCATATAAAAGCGTGTTTTTAGTTTTTTTTATTATTTATTTATCTGAAAATAAATTAGTTTCTGTCACAACGAAAAACAAGAACAAAAATATATATAAATTTTGTAATTTAATTGTCTAAAATTCGCAACATTTGTGAGTAACTATGACTCCCTTTATCCCATTACAACACCCGGTCGTTACCATCTGTGCTAATATTGAACACGTCAAAATACAAGTCATTGGGAAAATAAATGGATAACCTTGAATTTAATTAGGGGGATAGAACTATTTACTTTATTTCTTGCTTAATGTTTATGACCATAAGTATACAAAAACAAACTTATTTTTCCGCTATTCTTAGTGGTATTCTTTTAAAAAATTATTATTTTTACTTCTATCAGTTCTATCACTTGAAAGTGATCATGATCATTTGATCACGTGACAGATGCCTTTGAAATATTAAGAAACATTCAGAATGAAGTTAGCCACAGAGGTTTCGAAAGAATGGTATTAGTTTCACTTTTATCAGTTTGATCACTGATAATTTCTTGAAAGAATACCATACTTTTGTACTGCGATATCTCCCTAATGGTTAATCCCAATATTTATTTTTAACAAACTATCATTTACTTTAAACAAGGAATTACCTTTCAAACTGTTTTTATTTGTTTTGAAACATCCTATATAATTTGGACATACGCTAAGCAACTTGATATATAAACTTTAAAATTCACCAAATTTGGGACTTACACAACACTTTTAAAGGTTAAAGCTTCTCGTCACTTTTATGCAGACTAAGTACACATTTTTTTGATAGATTACCACCGAGATCTCCAGATCTAACTTCCCTTTATCACTTTGTGTGTGGCTGCTTAAGTTGTTATAATTTTTTTTAGTTTTACCAATATGTTTTAGAAGTAAAAAAAAATAGTATAAAAAATTGACTGAATATTAATTAATACTATGTATTTGCTAGGCTTACACTGTTTTTTTATGTATGTACACCGATTATTCCGTCAATTGTGGACCGATTTTAAATATTCTTTTTTATTTTTTCGAAAGTGTTCACTTCCGCGGTGGTCCCATAAAACTACCCAGTTAGGATCGCAAAAGGCAAAGGTACTAGACTTATTTTTCAGACAAAGCTGCCTCTTAGAGATATACAGGGTGGCCCACCATATTCGACACGGTCTGTAGCTGGATAACCATGGGGTTTTTAAAAAGTAAATACTAAAACATATACAGGTCGGATAAGGCCACAGTATAAAATTATTTTACTCTATACAGGATGTCTCAAAAAAGTGTGACGTATCAAAGTTATATTTTTTTAAATGGAAAACCCTAAATTTTATAACGCTTCTAGATTCTACATAAAAAAATAATTTAAGTTTGTTAATAGTACCAAGTGTCTAATTTTATTCGTTTTTGTGATATTTGATTTTATTTTCAAAATGCAGGGGTGCAATTAAATTAATTTTATTTTAACGATATAAACTCCTTAAACTTTAACATTTGTTACAAGATTAGAAAAGTCTGCCTTATCATACGTAGGTCATATCAAGATCATAGATTATACAGGGTGATCAAAAAATTATTTAAATTTTTTAGAAAGTCAAATAGCAATATCTCTTGTATTTTAAATGGAACACCCTGTATTTTTTACACCACATGATGACAAACCAAATGCTCTTTCAAATGGTTATAGGTTGCCTATACCTATCTTTTATACTTTTTAAGTAAATTCCGTTTTAACATATTTTTATTCTAAATGTCTATTTAAATGTAAGTAGGCTGTGATATAGCTATGCCTATTTACTAAGCCGTTATTGCAAAATGTAAATTTGTTGGAAAAAAGCACAAAATTAAAAGATTTTGTATTATCTTCCTCTATTTTTAAAATTCACATAAAAAAATCATTAGTTGCTTATAATGCTACTTCCAATAACACTTATTTTAGCTGAATGTGGCAATGATAAAACTTGTGTTTTTAAACAATCCCAATAACGCCTCTGGTCAGTTATGAAGACATTCTGTGACCTATAACTCGTTTCTTCCATTATCCATAATCACTGTGTCAAATTTTTTAAAGCAACTATTAAGGTTATCAGATGGTTTCGACTGGAATATTTTTCAGGATTAACTCTAGACTAAAGTAAACCATTTTTTCACATTCTTCCATTATTATATCATCTTGTTGTTGTAGAAGAAGGGTTTTTATTTAAAATCATGGAAATTTCTTTTAAACTGACTAAAACACTAGTAATCAATAATTGGTCGTTGTTATTTTCTTAAGAAAAATATTAATGGCTGCTATGTCACAGACAACCTTAATTTAAATAAACATTTGGACAACAAAAATTGTAAAAACAGATTTTACTAAAAAAGCACAAAAGATAGGTATAGGCAACCTATACACCATTTGAATGGGTATTTTATTTGTCATCATGTGACGTTAAAAAATACAGGGTGTTCCATTTAAATTAAGAGAGATGTGGCTATTTGATTTTCTGAAAATTTAAATTATTTTTTGATCACCCTGTACAATATTTGATCTTGATTTGACCTACGTATGATATGGCAGACTTTTTCTAATCTTGTTACACAGTTTAAAGTTTAAAGTGTTAAAAGTGTTAAAGTAAAATCAATTTAATTTTACCTCTGCATTTTTCAAAAAAATCAAATATCACAAAAACGAATAAAATTAGACACTTAGTACTATAAACAAACTTGAGTTATTTTTTAAAGTAGAATCTAAAACCATCATAAAATATAGGGTGTTCCATTTATAAAAATATAACTTTGATACGTCACACTTTTTTGAGACACCCTGTATAGACTAAAATAATTTTATACTGTGGTCTTATCCGACCTGTATATGTTCCAGTATTTACTTTTTTAAAAACCCAATGGTTATCCAGCTACAGACCGTGTCGAATATGGTGGGCCACCCTGTATGCTACCCATGCTGGATATTTAAACAAACAAGTTAAATGTAATGTCAAAATATTTTTATTTGTTATGTCGATGTCATCATTTAGCTAATAGTCCATTTTTTTTTGTTGTGTAATTGCATGAATTTTATATTTGTGAGTCAAGTGTTTCTGTTCATACCCAACTTATACCTATTAGGGGTAGCATTGCCGTTTTCTGCGAAGAGATTAGTAAAAGAAAAAGGCACTAGTACTGTTTCTAAGTGGATGGTTACCAATTAAATGTTATTAATGAAAAACTAAAAAGAGTAAAAGAAAATAATAAAAAAAAATAAACTGACTTTAAAAAAATAAATAAAACCAAAAACCTTAAAAAGCGACAAAAATGGAGAACAAAATATTTTCATTTGTTTATAAAAGCACAACTAATTTTAATAATAAACCATTTTAAATTCAATACAACACTTTAACTGACTATTTTTAAAGTAATAAGTAATAGTAGATACTAGTCGGTGTGTCTTTTTTGTCGGATTTTTCCACTTGTAAATTTCGCACCTGCCAAACCAATTGACAAACTGTTACACGTGGTAATTCAATGGAAATTTTCCAAATTCCGAATAGATTCCAATTTAAACTGTTCTCATTACCGACCATGCCAATTCTAATTCTTCTTCCAGTTCACATCATGCTTGCAAAACTATCGCTCTTGCTATCTTTGTCTAACACACGACCCGGTCGTGTTAAATACACCCAAGCTTGTCGATCGATATACGTCTCGTGCATTTTAACGAATCATCGTGAGAGCAAAATTTGATTTCCGATTTTGCACTTGATATTCTGTGCTGTTACTCTTTGGTATAACCAATATTTATTGGAATACAAATCTTTACCAGGTACAGTTTCTTTTAAGAACAAAAAATCATTAATAATTTTTTTTTATATTTATATTTTATTTGGGATATGGTACAGAAACATATGAAAACATCTCGCAAACTCCTAAATATTATTTAAAAGCCGTTATGTTGTGATCAGAATTATAGGGGCTTTTTTTGACGAGTCTACAACGAATATTCATACCGCCATATATGGAAACGGCGCTTTAACCCAGCCTGTCAATGTCAAATGTTTCAGGTGTCGGATTGGGCAAACGCGTCACTTTTTTGTCGAACAAGTTTACCACAATGTTATACACGCAGTTTTTAAACATTGTGCCAAAAATCGTAAGTGTTACAGTCACGAAACCATAAAACCCGTGGACATGTGTTGGGTACCTATCGGATTGGGCGGGTTTCGTACCTGTAACCCTTGCAATTTTGGCACAATGTTTAATTGTATGTAAAACATTGTAATAAACTTGTCCGACAAAAGAAGTATCGCGTTTGCCCAGTTCGACACGCAAAATATTTGATATTGACCGGCTGGGTTAGAGCACCGCTTCCATATATGGCAGTATAATTATTTGTGGTAAACTCGTCAAAAGGAATCGCGCCCTAAAAGGTTTTAAAGGTGTTATTTTAAAGAATTAATTATATTAATTAATGGATCTTAGCCGCCATATTGCAGGCAACTTTTGACGTCACCTGGTACCTTTTTGTCATTGTTATGTTATTAATGATCTGGATAGAACTTCATCTGATCATTAGTTGACGAAATACAGGGAGTTTCCTTATTACGATACGAAACTTAAGGGATTATGTCGTTTTATTAAAAAAAACAATCCTTTTGAACCTATGTCCGGATTTGCTTTATTTCTGAGATACAGAGAGTTCGTTAAAAAAAAAAATGTTTTTTTTTATATATCCTTAAACCCTTTAACCAATTTAAATAACATTTGGCAACGCAGTTTTTTGAAAAAGTTTGGATATTTGATTACATATTTTTTTATTACTCCAATTTTCTTTTTTAAAATTTTTCCCATGAATTTAAAAAGTTTTAACAATAAAAATGCATAAAAACAAGGCTGCAACGGGAGGGAGAGGCGCAAAAAAGTATAATTTGAAACTGGGGACTAAATATTAGAAAAAAGCAATTACTAACTAATGTATTGTTGTGAGTGGGAACTTTATTCCTATACTTACCAGAACTAACCTGGTTTTTATTTTTGGTGTGGTGCACATGGTGTTTTTGTACGGCCAAGGACCAATGCACGCGCCACAGGAAGCGTCAGTGGTGACACTAACCGGTTATGGGCAACTACCAGTAGCAGCTCTTGATTTGATAGCTACTATTTAGGCATTTTATTGCTTATTTAGGAGATTTCAGCTTTATTACCCAGGTTTTCCACGGACAAATCTTGAAACGACTTATGTGCGACATGGTTCATATTATCACCGGAAGGGAGAGCTGGCGAATTGATTTAGTATCGGGGCCATAAACAAAGAATAAAAATATTTTTATTTATATTCAGGATGAACTCTTCTAATTCTAATAGACTCTTACCAAAAATTTCTTAATTGAAAAAAAACTATTTTAAATAATAGTTAAATACGTCACCAACCCGGAAAAATTAAAATTTAAAAAATCGTTTATAAGTTTCTTTTGTAAATAATTTTCAAAGTTGATTAAAATTTATATTACAATTTGTGGGTTTAAACAAATTTACAATGTTGCCAGTGTTTGTGTAAAAAGCGCCACGTTAAAATAAATATGCCACACAATAAACAAAAAGCAATTGAAAAGGGATATCGTAGCTTGTATCTTTTCGTGACGTAGCCACACTCCAACTACGTTATCGGTCTATGCGGCGTTTTAAATAATTTCGCTGGCATTTCCACAAAAGTGTATTTGGCATTATTACAAAATATCTTGCAATTTCCGGGAAAATATAATGAAAAGGAATAAAATCCAATTTATCTTCATCAAAAATTTGCTACCTAAGGTTAAGTTACCACACGTCCCGACTTTGGCGGCACAATATAATATAAAAATAAATATCCCGATTTTTGGAAAAAGTTCCCGACTTGTGCTGGTAGACAGGTTTTTGTTGAGGTAAGCGACCTTGGGGAATAAATGATAATTCCCTCAATGAAAGTAAGGATTTCTTTTGGGGCTTCAAAATTTGGGGCAACAAACCAAAAAAAATCTATCTTATTTTACTTGTTTCGATTTCCGTTATTGAAAATGAAAAATGTTGCCACTCTAACCTATGGGGACATGGCTAAAGACCTGTTATTAAAACCAAATGCAAAGTGATTTCCACAGGCTCACAAAAAAATTATATGTGCTGGGTATCGGGCACACAAAGATTTTCTAAACTAGAGGTCAAACTGCAAAAACCGAATTGTGGGGGCCAAGCAGGGCACTAGCAATTTCTTTTATTAAAAGAGGGATTATGTAGCACGTCGTTTTAAAGGCTGTTACACCTATTTAACGCCACTTTGTTTTTGAAAAATCGGCCCAGCCGATTCCAGACTTACAACCATTTAAAATTTGGCTTAAATACTATACAAACAGTGCGGTTTTAATGGTATTGGCTTGTAAGTCTGGAACGGCCTGGCTGATTTTCAAAAACAAAGTGACGCTATAAATAGAGTATCAAGGGCCTTTAAAATGAGGTGCTACATAACTCCCTTTTAATAAAAAAAATTGCTAGTGCCCCCTTGGCCCTCGCAATTCGGTTTTTTGGCAGTTTGACCTCTAGTTTCGACTTCAGATTCGTGTTCAGCGGCAAAAAATATGTCAGAAAAATCTTTGTCCGATACCCACCACATACAACTTTTTTTATTTTGTGGGCCTGTGTTTTTAATGGTCGATTATTTATTATATATAATAACATAAAAAATTATAGACCTGACGACCCATATATTTATTTACTCTAATTCCGTTTAACGCGGTATACTAACTATAATTTGGAGCAATAAAATCTCGAATAATCTAATTGTTTATGCCAGTCTCCTGGGTTATTAAATTACACCTCAAAAAAGTAATTACTAGTTTTTTAGCATTACTGTACTTTTCGCCAATCGCGGAATAATTTATATCAACAACTGTCTGACGTAACAACACCTATGGAACAGTCAATAGATTCGAGATTTAGATTACTAGCCGCTTTACATATTTTGAGTTGTTTGTTGATTTAGGTATGACAATTTAATATTATTTATAATTTAAATCAGTTTCTTGTTTATACCACTTCAAATAAATACAGTGTGTTACAGAATGATGTTAAAAAAATTTGAGGTCAGATTCTACACCAAAAAATATAAAGAAAAGTTGATATAAACATGGGTCCGAAAATGCATTGTTTTTTTAATGGGCGGAATATTTGGTTTTAGGCCTAATACATTTGTAGTTTTAATTCTAAATACAAGGATATATCACACTTTACATTTATGCGACGTTTCGAGAAAAACCGACATCCACTATTTTTTCCTTAAAACAAATACGTTTTTATTCCCAACGATTTTAGAAATTTCCATTTGAAGATAAGTATGCGTCCATTTATTTCTTTATAACTACTTATTTTTATTTATTTTAATAATTTATTTATTTATAATTTCAACTAAAAATCTACAAGAATTAAGGTAATTTACATACATTAACTTATACGTAATAAAATATAAAGCATTTAATTTAATCAAAACGCCTCTATTAACTTTTTCGTAGCCTGTCATAAAAATAAATGCATACTTACCTGCAAACGAGAGAATTTCCTTAAAAGTTTGGGGGTAAAACCTTTATTTGTAATGGCGAAATGGTGAATGATGATGGTTGCTCTGTTCGAAACGTCGCATAAATGTAAAGTGTGATATATCGTTGGTTTTAGAATTAAATTACGAGTTTACTAAGTTTAAAACCAAATATTCCAGCCTATTTAAAAATCAAAGTTCGATGATGGTGGCGCAAAGACGAAACGTCGGATCTTAAATTTAGTAACATTACTTTATAGAACAGAAAAGCGGAAATGGTACATGTGTCGTTAGTTTTAAAATTTCTCTTTAAATAAACCAACAAAAAAATAAAAACCGTTTCTGCAAAATTTTCCCATATAACATTTTTTTGCCGGCGTTGTACATTTAATTTACTGGCATTGCCAACACTCTTTAATGGCAAGGCATTGGCAAAAAGGTATCAAAAAGACGCGAAAGTGGGCAATTGGCCGTTATTAGACCACGTGTTGCAGATAACGTGATGGCATCCGTCATTAATAATTTATGATGAAAAAATGCGTTTAGGATGATGGCATCCATCATTAATAAGTTATGCCAAAAAATGCATTTAGGATGATGGCATCCATCATTAATAAGTTATTGGCAAAAAATGCGTTTAGGATAATGGCATTTATCATTAAATAAGTATTGCAAGTTTTATAAGTTGAATGTCCCAAAAGTTAAATAACATATTTAGAATTCTGTAATCGAAAAAAATGAGAAAAAAGGCAGGAAAACTTTATCAATAAAAAAATTACATAATATAAATTTTTATACCGTAACAATAAACCAAAAGAAAATAAAATAAAAAGTATGTAATAAAATTAAAAAAAAATATAGTAAATCAAAAGAAAACACTTTAAAATAGTAAGTATTTAAAGGACACTTACACTCAATTTTCAGATCCAAAACATAGGAAGAAATATTTTAAAGGAGTTAAATGTCAAAAAAAAACTATTAAATATATATAATTTTTTTTATTAACACGTCTTTAAAACTTTTAATAAGGCAACTCCCTGATTTCATATAATTTTTTTAGGTAACTACAAATTTAAAAGGTTTTAAACGAAATGTTTACAGCTCCTAACAGTCTACTTGAATAACCAGCCTTCTTGACTAGCCATCACCAATTAATTACATAACACACACTAATTAGGTAAAACTAAAACTCTTTGGCGGCCAAACAAAAAGCAAGGTTGCCTCATCTGTCAAATTGTCAAATCTTGTATTTCGGCTAAGCGGGAAATTTGAATTTATCACCTTCGGTCGAAATCGTCGAAATTAACCTAGCTAATTTTACCATCATTTTATTTTTATTCTCTCAAAAATACATAATAAACATTTTGTTTGACTTAATTTTTATTTGCATGATTTGTATCAATAAAATGTTAGTTAAATACCAATGTTCATAATATGGTTTGAAAAGTATAAATATACGTTGAAGGTTTGCCTTCAAAAATCCAATATTTATTTGCCTGTAACAAAAAGGCATGCTTTATTTAATCAGGATTGGTATGCCGCCATTTTTGTATGCTTGCCGGCAATTCGCCTGCATGTAAAATTTATTGGCAATTGAGTGTTTATTTAGGGTTAACTTTTTAATGCGTATTAGATGTTGGCATAATATTGCTACCAATTGCCAATGCTTTACCATCAATGCCAATATGAAAAATGTATATTGCCGGCAAATAGTGTTTGCTGGGTTGGCTTTGCCGGATAATTCCGGAACGGCTGCAGATTTTTGAATTTTTAAAACGGAATATTGTTAAGTATAAAAATGCCCAGCTTTGTCCCAATTTAACCAACCCCGTATAATTTACGATTTCCGAGATCCTTATTCCTCGAATTTGTAACACCTCTGTATAAAAAATCAAGTTTCTCAAAACAAACACCTAACGAACTTGAAGGTCTTTTAATTCGTGAACTCTTAAAAATATTGCCCAGTAAAAGATAATTGTTTTCGTTGGCTAATTTGGCCAAAAGGCAAAACGGATGGCATTCCTGACAATATTTCAATCTATTTCGAGTTTAAAAAGATAACTGTATCTTCTATTCAACGTAAAAGATACGTACTGACACAAAAACTATCCAACGTACGTGAGCTAATTTATAGTTGTAATTTCATCAACTAGCGATAGTTTTTTCGGCTTGCGTTTCGTTTACAAGTTAACAACTTTTTGGCGGCCCGGAGAAGTTTTTACAGAAACTTATTCCGTTATACGGGAAACAATATTGCCTCATATTGAAAGCTCTCTGCTGCAGGCTACTGACCCCAATTGGAATTTGAACTGATACCTATGCAATTACACTAGATGAACCATTGCATGCGGACTCTTACTTTAAATTTATTTATCAGGACCGCAACGGGTCTGATTACGCCACTTAATAAAACGAAAATACAATAATAATAGTTTTGGAAATATGGCCAGCCAAATCTAGAAAATAGTAGATATAATGTTTATATTTACCAATATACTGAACTTAGTGCTTATCCCTTAAAATTAGACCTGTAAATAAAATGTAAATTTAACATATTTGAACCCGTTTTAATGGGTGAGGAAAGAAAAATGTTTTTAGTTTCGGCAAAGAATACCAATCCATAGAACCCACAAGTGAGATTTCAGCGTACCCTAAAAATGTTTAGTACCTACCCTGACCAACAGACGGCGAAATAGTACGATGTCGCTTTGCTAATACGATTGCCATCAGAAATTGATTGCAGTCGCTGACGAGCAGTCGGCCCGATCAGTTAGAGTGAGGATATACGCAAAATTTAATAAAAATAAAATCCCCGATAAATGGACCCAGTATCCATAAGTTATTAAATTTATTATTTCAGAATAGGATATATCGATGGGTTTTTGACAAAAGATCGTAAGTGACATTCCTCAGTTTTACGGAAAACGTTTTTTTTTTGTCATTGGCTTTATTTCAGATGAAGATATGTTCTATATTGGTTCGGCGGTTTATTTAATTAATGGTAGTTATTTGGGTACACGCCAAAAATAAATTAAAAGTACCAAAAAAAAATAATGCAAGTAAATAGAAAACTAAAAATCGACGTTTTGGTGGCAAGTCTGCCACCGTTGTCAAGATAAATTGAATAAAAATAAAAAATTTAAAAATTAACTAATATTTAGGTTTAGAATTTTAAAATCTTTAGCTTTTTTTTAGGAGATTCTGAAAATTTTGACATTAAATGTTAAATATGTTTGTTTTGTAATTCAAATTAAGAAGAAATCTAAAAATAAAAACATTCAGATCTCGGTTTTTCTTTAAAAATAACGCGATGGGAAGAAAAAATCGTTTCCCGTAAAATTGGCGAATGTCGCTTACGATGTTTTGTAAAAGCGCATCGATATATCCTATTCTGAAATAATAAATTTAATAATCTTTTGGATACTGGGTCCATTTATCGGGGATTTTATTTTTAATAAATTTTGTGTATATCCTCACTCTAACTGATCGGGCCGACTGCTCGTCAGCGACTGCTATCAATTTCTGATGGTAATCGTATTAGCAAAGCGGCATCGTACTACTTTCGCCATTTGTTGGTCAGGGTAGGTACTAAAATTTTTAGGGTACGCTGAAATCTCACTTGTGGGGTTCTATGGATTGGTATTCTTTGGTTTCGGTTTGTAAGGTGAGGACCTTTTTTTGCTCTGCTTCTTATTTTTTTTTACAAGGACAGAGTATGTGTATGTAATAAGTTTGACGGTTAACAAAATTAGTTTTTTTTGTTTTCGCTAAACCCGCCCTGCCTGGTTAATATGACCGCCCCTGTATGCATGGCCATGTTTTCAAAACTATGAGAGAGACAGATCAAATGTCAAAATATTTCTCAAGGTCTTTAAAATATCTATTTAATTAGTGTATTCCTTTTACCTTGTAGAACCGTTCTCTGAACTGTCATTAGTGTCAAGAACGGTTCTACAACATGAAAAAAATGTCAAAAAATTGTTAAAGGAACACTTATGGTGTCGTTCTGGGCGGTTCTGGAGCATAAAAGGAATACAGCAAATTATGATCAGGGTGTTTTATTATTAATATTGCCAGTTTACTATTAAATTAAGAAGGATGATCATATTTTCGAAATTACTAAAAATTGGATGTATCACATGATGACTTTTTAAAGCTCTTTGATAGATCTTTTGAATGGTGATACAATATACAGCGTGTTCCATTAAAAAAGGCTATTTTTGCAATAAATCAAAAACTCGATGTTCAATTGTTTTCCTGTTGGCAGCACGTTAATTAGCGGAAAATATACTACAACTTGACTAATTTAACCGATATTATCTTCAATAATAAAGAAGTTAGCAATAGTGCCGATTTAGGTTTGATCACCCTGTATATGGTTTTCGATAACATTTTTTACTAACGTCACAAAACCTTTAAAAAATCTTTGATTTTGATGTTTTTTAGCGATTTTGTGAAGGTGGTGTGCAAAACTTACTTTTGTCTTTTGTAAAGTGGTGATAGGTTCTTCTGTTTGTTTTTTTCACCCGTTAGTATTTAATTTTTGAATATTTTTCTTAAAAGGTATGTTTTATTATAAGGTTAGTAGAAGGCGGCCTGTAAAATACAGACCACAATATTTTATTTTCTAAAGTTCCTCCAATCTTTAGTAAACTGCAGAAACTTCTTGTGAGCTTGTATTTTTAGAGTCTAGTTTTATCAAATAATTAAAAAAATAGCGGTAGAGATTTATTAAAGGTTTAATAAGCATCTTTTTGGTGTATATTAATAATAATATAGAGGAGCCTAGTTTCAAACTGTACAATCTCTATTTATTATTTTGGATTTTATTTTATGCTGTTTATGGATACGTTTTAGTATCACTTAAAGTGACTTAAATTTTTTCTCTCGAAAACAAAGCGAGATACGAAGAAAATACAGGAGACTAAAAAGTTGTTTTACTGATTGCTTAATTTGAAAAAATATATAAAAACGTCAAAAAAGTCAGTGGCGTACTTTTTTTTTTCAATAATATAAGTTGCGGTGCCCCTAAGACGCCACTGAACCCAACCTTCTTGGTATCTCTTACTATTTCGATAATCCCAAAGGTGAGATGTATGTTTCACCCTGTACAAAAACCATTTTTCTGATTACCTTGCAAAACTATTTTATAGTGAAATAAAGCGCCTGTTTCATGTTCACTTAAAGTGACTTCAATTTTTTCTTCTCGAAAACAAAGAGAGATACAGAAGAAAACTACAGGAGACTAAAAAGTTGTTTTATTAATTGCTTAATTAAAAATATATATATATATATATATATATATATATATATATATATATATATATATATATATATATATATATATATATATATATAAATGCTCAAAAAGGTCAGTGGCGTACCTTTTTATTCAATAATATATGTTGCGGTGCCCATTAAGACGCCACTGAACCCAACCTTCTTGGTATCTCTTACTATTTCAGTAATCCCAAAGGTGATATGTTTGTTTCACCCTGTACAAAAATCATTTTTCTGATTACCTTGCGAAAACTATTTTATAAGTGAAATAAAGCACCTGTTTCATGTTCACATAAAGTGACTTCAATTTTTTCTTCTCTCGAAAACAAAGCAGATACGAAGAGAATACAAAGAAGTAAAAGTTGTTTTATTAATTGCTTGATTTTAAAAAAATATATATATCTAAAACGTCAAAAAAGTCAGTGACGCGTACCTTTTTATTCAATAATATTAGTTGCGGTGCCATTAGACGCCACTGAACTAAACCTTCTTGGTATCCTTACTATTTCGGTAATCCCAAGGTGAAATGTTTGTTCCACCCTGTACAAAAACCATTTTTCTGATTACTTTGCGAAAACTATTTTATAGTGAAATAAAGCGCCTGTTTCATGTTCACTTAAAGAGACCTTCTTGGTATCTCTTACTATTTCGGTAATCCCAAGGTGAGATGTTTGTTTCACCTGTACAAAAACCATTTTTCTGATTACTTTGCGAAAACTATTTTATAGTGAAATAAAGCGCCTGTTTAATGTTTACAAATATCGGAACACTGGGGAACGGAACCGCAAAAACCATCTATCCTTCCCTATTCTCATAGACGAACCGTTAATGTGTGTTACACGCTGAAATTATGATTAATGAATTGTTTCGAGAATTGTTACCGGATATAAAAATCTAATAGAAAGATAACAGATGAGAAAGTTCATCGGGTCGGCATATGGTAGCACTATGCATTATGTTTGCCAGTGTCAATGACTATCTACAGGGTCAACCGAAAATGAATTAAACAGAGACCAGTATTTTTTACTTTTCTTGTATATAAAAAATCTAATGTGCCTTCTTGTTAGTATTTTTGGTTTGGTAAAAGCATTTATATTTTTTTTATCTTTTTGACATACCACGAGGCCTATGCCTAAGTACCAAGAGTACCGTGGGTCTCGGGTTATTAGATGTTTAACGCACCGTTCCCCTATTCAGTCAACGTTGTCCATGCACTAAAACATGCAGTGTGCCACCACAGACGTTATTTTTAAATAACTACAACCTAAATATGTCTTCCCCGCTAGAAATCAGAACCGGCGACTTCTGATTTCGAAGATCAAAGCTCTGTTCACTGTGCCACCGGGGAGATAATACATATATGTATATAAATATATATATATATATATATATATATATATATATATATATATATATATATATATATATATATATATATATATATATATAATGACACTGATATATTTTTTTATATAATGCAAAATGTCATCAATGTACGGGAGGCAGCCCCAAATAATTTGAAGATATCTGAATTGGTATAAGGTTATTATAGAAAGAAAACAATAATTTTTAGAAAATGTAACACACTGTAGTTAAGACGTTAAGGACATAATATAGCTTCATATAAAGTTTGTTTTCTCATTTTTATTATAAAATCTACCCTTAAAGTTTGTCACTTAAGTTACTGGACACCATGTTTACCTGTATACTAGATGGTAGCTGACCATAACTAAAACCACTTTGGTAGATAAAATGGTTATTTTTGAATTTCCAAAAGTTGATTTTGGTTAGCTCCCTCTACCCCCACATACCAGAAAATATGTAAGTTTCAAGAGGGAGTTAATTTGCTTTTGTATTTTTACAAATCTCAATTCCGCAAATACATCTGCCATTTTTCTCATAATTGGAAATATCTGAAATTTTTGCATAAAAATTGAAGAGTAAAAATTTTCAACTGGCTATAGACTTCTTAATAAATATAGATAATTTTGCAAAATTCTAGATTTGACAGAAGAATTTGATCAACATTACAGAAAATAATAAAATTATTCCAAACTTTTAGCTACTCTTTGTTTTATTTAGGTTGTTAGACGGTGATGCCTAATAATTCTGTAATCAGCAATGCGTTGTTTTAAAAAGCTAGCGATTTTTTCTAACCAAGCCACAAACTAAAAATCGGCAAATTTTTCTAATATTTTACTAAATTGACCTAGATGTCCATTTTTATTAACTAAGTGATCAAGTTGCAACACTGTGCTACTTAATCTGCGTCACTACAAGTCAATTCTAAAAATCTTTTTCCACGACCGTTAGAAAAAATATGCAGTTTCTTTAATCGTTACCATGAAGTTAAAGTACTTCATTCTAGTACACTAGGTAAAGTGTTAAAAACAGTGACTTTTAACTTATTTTAACACTTCGAAGCTTTTTTAACACTTTGAATTAGTGTTTTGTTTTAATGCCTGCTACAATACACTTAAATATTAATTCATGTAATTTAACAATAAACGCGACATCAACTAAACCAAAACGGTCAATTTTCCTTTGATTTCGTCATTATTTCTTTTAGTTTGTGTCACTATTTTTAAAATTTGACAGTTTGCAAATAAATTTAATAGAAATTATTGCAAAATTTATAGTAATAATGAATTTGGATGACTAAGAAATTGAAAAGAAATTTATACTGTTTTAGTATTATTTCTACACAAAGCAAGTACATACAATTTTCTAAAATTAAATAATAAATGCATAGTTATGAAGACGATAATTGTCTCTTAAAAAATAAGGAGGCTATGATTTTTGTTGCAATATAATGGCTGTGATGCAAAATTAAAATTAATAGGTTTACCTAAAATAAAACATGTATAAAATTGTATTTTGGAAACTTTTATATACGGTCGTGGAAAAAATCTTGTATGTAACACATGCATAAAGTGTCTTTTACTCATAGGATTACCGCACTCGCCTAACTGCTCGTGGTGTCAAACTTCTCATTCGTCAAAAAAATCTTTTTATGCACTTGTTACATAAATTGTATTAAAATATCAAACGTTAAATATTTTAATACTAAATAGAAAAAATTGCTTTTTGAATGTTTCAAAAATTATTAGTGCATTACTCTACGATCTATAAGGTGGTAATAATGTTAAACTACTCCATAGAGAAAACAAGGTAAGAATTAAATTTATATGAACAACTAGAAATTAAAAAATCACTTATAGACAATACAACTCTTTCTACCAATGATCAAATAAATTTCGCAGATATGCCAATTATAAATAAATTTATTACCACATCTGGGCCGCATAATAAAACCCTAATAATATTTTATAGACCTTTTGGGAAAAACGTGTTAAATGGTTCTGTTTGTAAATATTTCTCTTTTTAAATTTAGTATACGAAGTACTCTTGATGAAGCCCTAGAAAGGCGAAACAATTGTAGAGTAATGCTCTAATAATTTTGAAACATTAAAAAGCAATTTTTCTATTTAGTATTAATATTTAAAAAATGTTTCACAAGAAACCAACTGCGGATACAATTGAGTGTAAACGTATACAATATATAAACTAATCAATTTAATGCTGCAAATGACTGCCATAATTTTAATGAAATAACTGTCATAAGTCACAATATTGTAGTAATATACCATAATGATGATGTGCTGGTACGATAACACACACACAATAATTTATAGTGTGTAGGTGCCACACCGCTTGTCATATTGTACAATAACGAATGACATCTGCCTGGTAGTTTACAGCTAGATTTTTATCTATTGTGATTTTATGATTCAATTAAGTTATGTCTAAAGAATATCTATAATAATACTGTTTATTTGTTGTATAAAAGAGAGAGAGAGAGAGAGAGAGAGAGAAGAGAGCAGATATATAGTCCTAGAATCTTAATTTTTTTAAATGGAACACCCCTATATTAACAAGTTTTTATTTCGCCCTTTATTATAATACTTTTGTTAATATTGCCCTATACTTATCTATATCGGTTTTCGATATAAGAATTAATTTGCGTTGAATATGGTCCAAAACATGACCCTAATTAAACTTATGTAAATTTGTAGTTTAGACAGACACGATGTATTTAATTTACACCGGGTATCGGCTCGACTCCATATCATACAGGGCGTGCTGAAATTACTATTATTTTCCATTATTCTTAAAAGAAGTCAAAAATATAATTTTTTCAAATGAAACCCCCTGTATATTACTCAATAAAATAAAAGATGAAGAAGAACGCTTTAAGATGTCCCTATACCTAAATCATCAAGATTTTTTAATAAATCCGCTTTTTGTAAAAAAATATTTTTAAAGAATTTAATTTTAAGCAACCATGGAAATATCAAGCTTATGACAGTTTGGTGGCTTTCGTTTTTATGAAATTATTTATTTTATACGAACAGTGTGATCAAATCATTGCCAGAAGTTAAACAAAATATTATTTGGCTTTTCTCCAGAATAAAATTAAAAATGTTAATGAACCTTTGTTTATAGATTGAAACCTTTGTATTGTAAGTAACTTAATATTAAATATTTCATTATTTTATTTCTTTTAAAGTAATAATAACTTTTATTATATTGTGTAAGAGCAGAATAGTTCTTCATAATGTATAAAAGTTTTAATTTTCTTAAAATGTTAAATAAACTTTTAATTTTATTCTGGAGAAAAGCCAAATAATATTTTGTTTAAATTTAATCTCCCAGAAAACAAATAAAACATAAAATTGCCAGAAGTTGCAAAAAATTTAACAAAATGTATCCTGAATTAACACCAATGAACGAGAGAAAGTTTGTACGACTACAAAATAATGCAATTAATATGTGATACAGAAAATAACATAATTAAGTCGAATAAAAATAACAAAATTGTAAACAAAATAACAAACTTTTAAAAATAAATGCTGGAAATGTTATCCATTACATTCTAAACAATTTAAAATGTGCTTTTGTACACGACTCGTGGTTGCTTTTTCAATTTGATGGGGATCCAGATCTTCAATACACCGCACTATTCGCCGTCGCAGTTCTTCTTTAGTAGGCACTGGAGTAATGTACAGGGTGTCCCATTTTGGTTGTCCCTTATGGGAAACTTGGAAACCATAAGAGATATTAAAAATCTGATACCCCATCCTCGAGCTCTTTTTGGAGAAAACATTTATGGTAAAAACAGATCATCACTATCGCGAAGCGTTTCAGAGATACAGGGTGATTCTCGATTTTTTCACTTTTGAAAAGGCCCTGTAGCTTTGTTGTTATTACAGATACGAGAAAACTAATTGCACATTATAAAGACACTTTTTTCCGTAGAATCCAGTGGCGTAGCCAAAAAATTTTTGAGCTGTCATTTTTGACATATGACCCAAACATGTTTTTTTTTATTAGGGACACCCTATAAATGATTAGGTAATTAAATTGCTTGTTTTTTTCTGATTAAAATAATATATCATCGTAGGGGTTTAATAAATTTTTACGTCAAATATTGGAAAAATTATGATTTTAAAGACGCATTTTTTATTTTAAAATTTAAAAATTTCCTACCACTTTATTTATAAATGTATAAGTATGAAATTTTGTTAAATAATATATATGATGTAGAAGATTATTAATACGCATAATAAAATGATACACGGTGTCTCAAAAAATTAAAATATATTTTTTATTTTAAAATTTAAAAATTTCCTACAATTTTATTTATGAAAATAAGGGGATGAAATTTTGGTATTTGATAAATGTGATGGTGAGAAATATTATTATACATAAAAAAATGATACAGGGTGTCTCAAAAAATTAAAATGATTTTTTTATTTTTAACTTTAAAAATTTCCTACAATTTTATTTATGAATATATAAGGATGAAATAATGGTGGATAATATATGTGATAAGGAAGAATATTATTATATATAAATAAATGATACAGTGTGTCCCAAAAAATTAAAAATAATTATTTTTATGTTTAAATTTAAAAATTCATAGCGTCCTTATTTATGAATTTGAAGCAAAAAAATTTTGGTACTGTATTAGTATGATAATGTTGTATAAAAAAATAAAAATCAAAGTTATACAGGGTGTGTCAAAAATGTCTCGATTTTTTTTGGACTTAATTTTTTGTTTTGTTTTTTTTTGCTCTATTGGTAAAGTTGACATGCAGAATTCATAAAAAAATAAAAAAAAATAAAAAATCAAAAATAAAAAAAAACTTGATAAATTTTTAAGTTTAATTAATATAACTTGTTTATTATTGTTGTTGTAAACTAATTTTTTGTTTTTCTTTCTACGGAAATGTCTCCTGAGCTAAGGGATAACGGATTCCTTTTAAAACAAAAATATAAAACCATTTAAAAAACAGATAGAAGCCGCAATGCGTCTTTAAAATCATAATTTTTCCAATATTTGACGTAAAAAATTTATTAAACCACCTACTATGATATATTATTTTAATCAGAAAAAAACAAGCAATTTAATTACCTAATCATTTATAGGGTGTCCCTAATAAAAAATACATGTTTGGGTCATATGTCAAAAATGACAGCTCAAAAAATTTTTGGGCTACGCCACTGGATTCTACGGAAAAAAGTGTCTGTATAATGTGCAATTAGTTTTCTCGTATCTATAATAACAACAAAGCTACAGGACCTTTTCAAAAAGTGAAAAAATCGAGAATCACCCTGTATCTCTGAAACGCTTCGCGATAGCGATGATCTGTTTTTACCATAAATGTTTTCTCCAAAAAAGAGCTCGAGGACGGGGTATCAGATTTTTAATATCTCTTATGGTTTCCAAGTTTCCCATAAGGGACAACCAAAATGGGACACCCTGTACACCCTTTCTTTTAAAACACCCAAAAAAGTCAAGTTGCGTGAGATTGGGTGATGTCGGTGGCCAATCCCATTGCCCCAAGCGCCTAAATCAACGATCGTCAAACATTTCGTAAAGTTCCCTGGAAACTTCCTGGGTACAATAAGCCTGGCGATCCGTCCAGTTGAAACCACGAATTCCTATATTCCTCTAAAGACAAATTATCGACAAAAACGGTAACAGTCTTCGCTTAGTATTTTGAGATATTCCTCAGCATTGAGTGTGTCACCATAAATAAAAAGCTAATTTTATTCTTCTTGAAATTGCAGAAAACATTTAGTTCTAATTTTTCTTGAAACCCCATTTTTTGTCACGTTTCATTTTGGAATATTATTTTAAAGACTGTCAATAACTGTTTATAAGTTACTTATAAGTCACCAAACTGTCAAAAGCTTGATATTTCCATGGTTACTTAAAATTAAATTATTTAAAAATAATTTTTCACAAAAAAGCGGCTTTTAAAGAAAACTTGATGATTTAGGTATAGGGACATGATATGTCATCTTAAGGAGTTCTTCTTCATCTTTTTATTTTATTGAGTAATATACAGGGGGTTTCGTTAGAAAAATGGTCTTTTGACCCCTTTAAGAATAACGGAAGTAATAGTAATTTTAGCACGTCCTATATAATATGGAGTCAATTTCTCGGTGTAAATTAAATACATCGTGTCTGTCTAAATTACCACCAAAACATCAACTTTTCATGAATTGAGAGCACTAATTTCCTTAAGTTTAATTAGGGCCAGGTTTGGACCATATTTAACACAAATTAGGGCAATATTAATAAAAAAGTATTATAATAAAAGGGCGAATATAAAAAGTTGTTAATATAAGGGGTGTTCCATTTAAAAAAATAAAGTTTCTAAGACATTTTGATAAAAGCGGCAACGTCGCAATGTTGAAAATATTTAATATCGATAGAACAGGTAATTTTTCATAAACGTCTAACCTACTATCGCCGTGAATCACCTTGTATATATACAGTTGTCCTAAATTGGTTGGACATGTATTGGGATATTGGAAACTATAAGAGATAGAAAGTTGGTTAAATTGGGATCTTTAGTCTAATGGGGTTATAATGACGGATATATCTTGTTTGGTTTTGAGGTATTTTAAAAGACTGATGATGTGCATTTTTGAAAAAGTGTTGTAACTTTTTTATTCTAAATAGATTTTGGAATCTGTAAAAACATTATCAGGGAACCTTTTTTGGGGCAACGCATTTCTGTGTTCGGATTTTAATTTTGGCCCAATTTGGTATTCTACTTTGGTTAGTGTGGTTCGGTAGATGGGTTTGATATGCCATATAAATTGTATTATCAACAACCTCTGAATAACCGGCAAATCATTAGCCAAGCCCTTGAAACGACGTGAATTCCGTCCATGTCCACGTTTGCGCTATGTGGCGCGGCCTGCCAAATTCGACGAAACGCCACTGGAGGAAATAAAATAAATCTTGTGCAACAGTAAATGCCTTTAAATGCAGAGTGGCGTGTATCAAATATTATCAAAATATCTTGAGTGGTATTAAAGATATTATAAAAAAGCTATTTTTTAAAATTTTACCACCCTGTATCTCAAAAGTTAAAACATAGGTTTATTTATTTTATTCGTCACCCAATTTTATTTTTTTCTAAAAATATTTTGCCAAATACGTGTTGTTCCTATATAAGTTATATATATTTTTTATATACCGCATATAACAGATTATATACAAGTTCAACAACCCCCAAATTCTTAAAACCATCCTTTAAAGTGTCACATTTCAAATGCAATTTCAAGAAATGCCGTTTAGGCGGCCCCTTTAAATGAACTGAACCTAATTTTGCATACGAACATCTTGACAGATATTTTGATAAATGTGACCAAAATTTTTTATGGTGGTCAGAGTCAATTTATAAAACCCTAAATTATAGCTCTGTTGCTTTAGGGTGTATAATGGGTTGCTTTGTCTCTAAAATTAATATTAATAAAACATAAAATGTTGTTTTTGGTTGGTTGTATAGTGTATCTCAAAGTATATCGCTTTGACTTTTGACGGGCAATACCCCAATAAACCTTTAATGATTTATGACCTATTGTAATTGGGCAAACCCACGAGTTCATAATGACAGGGGTGGGCCCGGTATAAATATCTCTTGACCATTTATATAAATATTTCTGCTAATATTTTAGTTGTAGTGCCACCCTCCATAGAGTTGTTTGTAAAATGGGATTTAAATACCGCAAGTAGTAATGGAATCGCACAGATTACGCACTTGGAGATTTAATTACCTTCAAGAAATTAAAAGTTATAGGTTAGAAAACAGATCCATAATTTGCCTTGATGAAACATGGTTTCCAGTCAAAACTGTCAGACGAAAGCACCTTCGAACGCAAGCTACCACAGCCGTCTACTACACAAAGCACCAGCTTCATTAAGTTCAAAAACTGAAATCCAGGAATATTTGTTAGAAAATTATATTTATTTTGAATTCAGTTACAAAAAGCGCAACTTTTGGAAGTCCTAAATTCATATGCAATTAAAAATCAATATGTATATGACAATTTGGCTGAACAGGCTGGGCATACTGTCTTACGTCTTCCTCCTTATCACTGTATGGTTAACCCCATAGAACATTTATGAAACCAAGTAAAGTCAAAAATTAGAGCAGAAAATGTTACACTACTTTAGGTCCCAGTGTTATAAATTTGAAGAAAAATGTAATTACTAATATACCAGTTGAGTACTGAAAAAATTCAGTACAGCACATTATAAAAATTGAGGACTCTTACATTTCTGCACAGAACAACATAAATCGTATTATAATTAATCTCAACGATGACTCTGATAGTGAAACCGAATTAGATTTAGATATTTAGATAAAAATGTAATTACGTATAGATAATATAGTTATAAATTTATTTATAATTATTAAAACTTTGCATATATTTAATTTCTTAATGTAATAATAAAAATTAAAATAAACAATAAATTATAAATCTTTATATTATTAGAGTCCGTCCCTAATGTGCCCTTTAATACCTACTGATCCGCTGTTTTATTGCTGTCGGCAGGTATATTGGAGTACTGCCGTCAAAAGCCAAAGCGATATACTTTGAGATACACTATACTACATCTTTTTTTTGTTTGAGTTTAATGCTGGGTTATTTTTATTACTAAACTTTATTACTTTAGCCTAGGTTTTTGCCAATGAGACTGTAGTTCGTATTTAGAATCGTATGACATCAAATTGAGAAGATTAACCAATTATCACCAAAGGAAGTCGGGGTATTTCCTCGTTGGTGTTTTCCATTGCATTTAGGCGAATTTAATTGGTCTTGGTGTTGTTGACGTTTATTTCATATACTTAATGTCAAAATTTTTAGTAATTTCTGTCAACTAAAAATAATTATTTTCGCGGTTAATACTGTAAATTTTTTTATACTTATAATTGGCTTTGAAAAGTCCATTTATTTCTAATTTTATTATTTTCCGTCTGTAGTTTTTCTAACGAAAATAGCCTTTACTCCAGTTTTCAAGTTCCTAAAACAAAGACACATTTATTTTTGTGGTCGTCCTGTTAGGAATAAACTTAATTGCAGAGGCATATTTGCATATTTTCGCCGCCCCTTATGTTTATTTTTAACCCTTGAAAAAATAATTTTGAAGACTAAAAAAAAAAGTTATAAGTGCAAAATCTGTGGCCCCCTAAAAACCATCTGCCGCCCCCTAAAAACGCCGCCATAGGCTTCAGCCTACTAAGCCTTTTGGTAAATACGCCACTGCTTAATTGGTATAAACATATTATATCTATAACCAAAGCAGCTTTTAAAAAGGTTTGAATTTCTCTTTCGAACCAAAAAGTATTTTTCTCCTTTTAATGTGTACACTTTGTATGTATCCCAATCCCTTTTTCTGAAATATTGTTCTTATATCTGGAAAATGATGTCCTCCCCAACTCTCAGCATTTTTGATTTTGTTTAAAAAACTGTTTGCCTATTAATAATTTTTTCTTACAGAAACGATATTATTTTTTATCCGATTGGACGGATCGCATTAAACCTAATACTGTGCCCTTTCTCTAAGGATTTATCGGATGTAGATAATCCGGTTCTAAATTCTTTTAAATTTGACAAAGAAAGGTATATACACTAACAAAGAGAGCAAACAAACCAAAATAAGCTTTTAACCTTACTTTCTGTGCTATTTTTTAAATTAATTTTATTTAATTTTCGACAATAAAGTTAAAATAATAACACAAACCACTAAGAAACACTATCACAATATTTTAGAAAATATTTAAGCCTATTTTATTTCCCACTATTTTGTTTCTATACTTCCCATATAACATTTTTTGCTGGCAAGGCATTTCCAAAAAGGTATCAAAAAGACATCAAAATGGGCAATTGGCCAGTTATTGGGCCACGTGTTGCAGATAATGTGATGGCATCCATCATTAATAAGTTATGTTAAAAAAATGAGTTTAGGATGATGGCATCCATCATTAATAAGGTATGCTACAAAAATGCATTTAGGATGATGGCATCCATCATTAAAAAGGTTTTGGCAAAAATATCCCTTTTAGATGATGACATTACATTATTTTTTCCTAATGACAATAAAATGCATTTTTTACCGTCCAGGGAATTAAAATGTGCATAAATAATGCACATGCATAATGTGTGTTTATGTACAGGGTGTCCCATATAAATTTAAATACTATAATTTTGGAAAAATCATAAGAGATACAATAAAAATACTAAAAAAATACATTTCACTGAACAACTTCTGCATTCGCGAAAAAAATCATCAAACACTCACCCTTTACTTATGAGTGGTCAGGTTTTGCAGAGCGGGGACACATTTAACCTTGTTGGCATCACATTTGAGAATAACCTTAACTGGCATAAATACATTATATCTATAGCCACCGTGGCCTCAAAAAGCTTGGATTTCTTTTCCGAGCCAAAAAGTATTTTTCTCTTTCCAATTTATACACTTTGTATGTGTCCCAAATTCGACCCTTTCTGGAATATTGTTCTCATGTCTGGGGAATGGCATCCCCTACAACCCTTAGCATTCTTGATGCCATTTAAAGAAGAGCTGTTGGTCTTATTAATGATCCTTTACTTACTCAAAGACTTCCTTCTCTTGCCCATCGTCGAGCTGTGGGAGATCTATGGCTCTTCTATAGATACTTTTACGGCTTCTGCTCCGACGAATTACCCAGTATATTTCCCCCTCTTGCAGCTCCCAACAGAGAAACTCGTGGTGCCGCACATATGCATCCCTATACGGTCCAATTGGACAGGCCCCGAACTTCCCATTTCGTTCGTTCTTTTATCCCTAGAGTTTCTAGACTGTGGAACCTACTGCCAGCGAAGGTCTTTTCTTCCCCCAAATCTTCAGGTTTTTAAGTCCCGTGTTAACAAACTTCCTCTTACCGTGCTTAAGACACCCACGGTACGTTAGCATTTAGGGTTTGAACCTTCGTTGAGTGTCCAAAGATAAAAAAAAATAACCTTTTCTTGTGTCTCTTATGGTTTTTTCAAAGTTATAGTATTTAATTTTATATGGGACACCCTGTACATAAACACACATTATACATGTGCATTATTTATGCACATTTTAGTTCACTGGACGGTAAAAATGCATTTTATTGTCATTAGGAAAAAAATAATGTAATGCCATCATCTAAAAGGCATATTTTGCCAAAACCTTTTTAATGATGGATGCCATCATCCTAAATGCATTTTTTCAGCATAACTTATTAATGATGGATGCCATCACATTTTCTGCAACACGTGGCCCAATAACGGCCAATTGCCCATTTTGATGTCTTTTTGATACCTTTTTGTCAATGCCTTGCCGGCAAAAAATGTTATATGGGTTATCAGCTGTTTTACTTAACTGTCATTTTTTAAACCTTTTCCAAAACCGTGAATATTTTACTAATATAACTCCGAAATTAAATTCGTAGGGACGGATTCTGGGTACTTGCATATAAAATTTAAGGCAATATTAAAAATCCTATAGTTTTGTATCGGATAGTGTTATTTGTAAATACTTAGTGGCCCGGGCGCCCGGGCCGCTGCAGTCCGTAATGACCGTGTTCGACGGAACACATGAAACACCGGTGGATACGCCACTGTTAGTAATGTTCACCTAAAATTCAATATCATAGGGAATTTTGACAAAACTATTTCGCAGTCACCTTGATCTTCTATTTCAGCGGTTTATTTTGCTTTTGTTATGATTAGTTGTATTGTTGCGGTTTTGCTCGGTCGATGCAGAAATACAAAAAGTTTTCGTTTTATAATGTTCTGTAATCGATTGGGTTAAGTAAAGTACAATGACAGTAGTTTTAAAAGAACAGTACCGTTGCTATAAGTCCAGTGGCAAATCATCCAGTGTTTTTGTTTAAAATATTTTCGAAGAAACTGTTTAACCGCTTGACCGTTTTAAAGTAAAGGACCCCTTGTATTATATAATGACCTACTTATAAGGAAAACCGTTAAAATTATTTATTAGAATATAAGGAAAATATTGAAGGAACTTTGAGTATCACCAAAATAGATAAGGAAGTAGGTGTTGTTTGGTTAGGATCTCACTTATAATATAATAATAACCTTACACAAGTATTCAGAACAGTTTACTGAAAAAAAAATACTGAAAAGTGCTGGAGTAAAACTAACCACGTATTCGGGCACAGGAAACAAAAATACAACGGAAAAATGTGGTCCCATGTAAATTACTGGTCACAATGCTTTTCTACTGTTTTCTAAAGATTTTATTAGAAATGAAAAAAGAGGGACATGCGATAAAATATGTCCTAAGGATCATCCCTCAAAAGTCCAGATCAGTGGCGATGCCAGGGGGGCAGGGGTGGCCCGGGTCACCCCTGAAAAAGTGACTGGCCACCCCTTAAAAATTGGTTGCCCCCTGTATGGTAGGAACATAAAACGGAAGAAATAGGTACTAGAAGTAAGGTGGAACATAAGAAGCCTCGCTGCTAACCTCGTTCAAAACAGCTCCAACACAGCCTAAGAAGGGTGTTTTTCGCAGTTTTTACGTTTTTAGTAAATATAATTAAGTTTTATTTTTACACACCAAAGATAATTTGTTGTATAAGTTGCACAGTTATCAAAAGTACCCAGCAAACACTATTTGCCAGCAATATACATTTTTCATAGTGGCATTGATGGTAAAGCATTGGCAATTGGTGGCAATATTATACCAACATCTAATATGCATTAAAAAGTAAACCCTAAATAAACATTTAATTGCCAATAAATTTTACATGTAGGCGAATTGCCGGCAAGCATACAAAAATGGCGGCATACCAATCCTGATTAAATAAAGCATGCCTTTTTGTTGCAGGCAAATAAATATTGGATTTTTGAAGGCAAACCTTCAACGCATATTTATACTTTTCAAACCATATTATTAACATTGGTATTAAACTAACATTTATAACGGCAGCCAAACAAGATTATTTTATGATTTTTAACATAATTTAAAGAATATGGCCTTTTCATAACATTTTATTGATACAAATCATGCAAATAAAAATTAGGTCAAACAAAAGGTTTATTATGTATTTTTGAGAGAATAAAAAGAAAATGATGGTAAAATTAGCTAGGTTAATTTCGACCGAAGGTGACAAATTCAAATTTCCCGCTTAGCCAAAATACAAGATTTGACGATTATGACAGATGAAGAAAAATTGCTTTTGTTTGGCTGGTTTGTGCAATTGTTTTCTACGTGGTTTTCTAGCCTTTTAGTTTCTTTTTCAAAGAAAAAAGTTTTTAGTAGACATAATTAAGTGTATTCATTACCTAATTAGTGTGTGTTGTGTGAATAATTGGTGATGGCTAGTCGAGAAGGCGAGTTATTCAAGTAGACTGTTAGGAGCTGTAAACATTTTGTTTAAAACCTTTTAAGTTTGTGGTTACTTAAAAAATAATATGATATTGGGGAGTTGCCTTATTAAAAGTTTTAAAGACGTGTTAATAAAAAATATTTTATATATTTAATAGTTTATTTATTTTATTATTATTATTATTATTATTATTTTTTTTTGATATTTAACTCCTTTAACATATTTCTCCCTGTTTTGGATCTGAAAATTGAGTGTAAGTGTCCCTTAAATACTTACCATTTTAAAGTGTTTTCTTTTGATTTACTATCTTTTTTTTTAATTTTATTACATACCTTTAATTTTGTATGGTTTATTGTTACTATATAAACATTTATTTTATGTAATTTTTTAATGATAAAGTTTACCTGTTTTTTTCTTCTAATATTTTTTCGATTACAAAATTCTAAATATGTTATTTAAATTTTGGGACATTCAACTTATAAAACTTGCAATACTTATTTAATGATAAATGCCATTAGCCTAAACGCATTTTTTTATCATAACTTATTAATGATGGATGCCATCACAGTATCTGCAACACGTGGCCCAATAACAGCCAATTGCCCACTTTTGTGTCTTTTTGTTATCTTTTGCCAATAACTTATTAATGATGGATGCCATCATCCTAAACGCATTTTTTTATCATAACTTATTAATGACGGATGCCATCACCTTATCTGCAACACGTGGCCCAATAACGGCCAATTGCCCACTTTGGTGTCTTTTTGATACCTTCTTGCCAATGCCTTGCCATTAAAGAGTGTTGGCAATGCCAGTAAATTAAATGTACATGGCCGGCAAAAATGTTATATTGCTAGTTCCGATTGAGAACTGAAAATGGTGTAGCCGAAAAAGTATTAATTTAAAACAATGGTAAACAATAAGAATATTCGATTTTTAATGTCATAAAAAAAATGTTCTTTTACTTTCCAATACTTATTTGATAATTAAATAAAAAAGGTATATTTTCTATTCTACATTCTTGAGCTTATGACCACGGAACATCGATTACCGCCAAAAATTCCACAGTATGACCGTTGCGTCCTTGACCGTGTTTTCTAGGCTAGATCGTAGATGTAACCCAACACAATTTTTATTGATAGGTAAACAAACATTAATTAATAAACAGTTAGAAATAGATCTTACTTATAATAGGTTATAATATATGAGCAGACAAGATTGTCTATTAGTTACCAGTGGTGGCGATATCCGCAAAATAATAGTTATTTAACAAAAAATATATAAAACGGGACACAGACTATCCAACTGGTTGTATGACAGGTTGTATAGGGTGGCGCCATTTCGATGACCTTGCAGGGTATAGCAAAAACTAAAAAGAAGAACAAAAATCTTGATTTTATTTGTTGAAACAAATTTAATGGTGAGAGTAAATCCTGGCTAACCTAATTCGTTTTGGAGATACAGAGGGTTTTTTTTATTTCAAGGGTTCCAATTGAAAAAAAACCTCTATGGCTATAACTGTTTTTGGGACACTCTGTATACATCAAAATATTTTTTGGACATGCACATTTAAAAACCCTTTTATACAAAACTTTTTGTCATATCTCGTTAAACAACAGAAGTATTAGACTTTCTCAGACATTTGGGCAACCCTCTATGTAATTTTAAAGTTTACCATTTTTTAAAAGTTTAGTGACGTTTCATTATAGAATGAAGATACAGAAATAAGTTTTAAACCAAACCAATATATTGTGTATAGTTAGTTAAGTCCGGTGATGGCTTAGCGTGTAAGGCGTTAAGTCGTTGAGCGCACAAGGGACGTGAGGTGAGTTCGAATCTTGCTAAGGCCAAATACTTATTTATAAGTTGGTCGGAAATTTAGTGGTTAACTCAACACTAGACGGACAAAGTGCAAAATGTATCGACGCTGAAGGCCATCAAAGGTACAGGGCGCCGGAACATACTTTGCCGTGTCCTGCGCAACCGTAGACATACGGACCCCACTTGGTAGGTTCAGTAGTGCCCCCTGGGTGGGGACGAGGTCTTAAGTTGTCGCTCATAGGACCGTTGTTCGGAACCCACGTTAAGCTGTAGGTCCTATTTGGCTGACATCACCCAGACGTAAAAAGACAAGGCGCACAATAAGCCGAGCGGCTTCAGTGCATGGGTTACCCACTGATCTCGATGGATTGCCAGTGTTATAACCTGCGCGAAACAAAACTTACATTTCATGGACGAAAAAACCGGTTTGTACGCAAGCCAGTTGAGGGTAAACGCACCCGGACCCAAACAAACTATTCGCATTATAGGAAAGATTTTGTTGACCGCGTCATGGTTTTCTGTTCGAAGTACGGTAGCTAATGAGCGTTACGGTCAGACCGCGGACGAAGGGTACGGGGTACCGGTGTTTGTATTTTGCCAAGGCTTTTAAGCGCGCATGTTCGTCCACCCACTGGTGGACGGTCGTAAAATCCGAAAAATGCTTCTTGCCACTGCGGATCTAAATGTAGGTTATCTATGGGGTTATCCCGGCCCTATACTAATCTAATCTAATCTAATAGTTAGTTAAATATCCTAAGATTAATTTAGTTAAATGGTGTCTTATTAAGGGTTAATAGTAAATAACTTTTTATAAGTAAAGGATACATGAAATTAAACGAACCCCGTAAAAAATGCCAATTATTATTTTTTTATATTTACATTACATTAAATTTGTTTAAAAGTTAGTTGTCTGTAAATTTTTCAACAAGGTTTAAAATTTTGAATAAGAGGCCATAACTTGGTATTTAGGCTTAACTTTTAATTCTAAATAACTTTTCCATTTATTATCTGGTTGTATCTTTGGAAATAAGAAAAGACATTTTACTCCCAAACAATGTTTTTTTTTAGCTACTCTGCATATCCTTTAACTTTTAATTAAACTTATTACTGCTAATTTAGTTCAAGACAATACAACAAACTTTAAAAAAATAGTTTTTTTTGAAAAAATTGCAAACAAAAAGATTTTTATTTGTTGCACCCATAATGGCCAACATCGTATGACACCTGAAATTAAGAAAGACCGACAAGTCAACCTCTCCCCCATAAAGGTAGTTTTTAGATAATTAAGTGTTAATAGGTAATGCAAAAGACAAATCTTGACCAAAAAGGAATTATCTCTTATACAATAATATATTTTTTTATTTGGTACATACAAATTTATTTTGGCTACGACACTGAGTCTATATTTCTTTTAATCTGAACCCACCTTACACTAATTCACACTTGTATCTGCCTACAACAATAGAATGTCTAATTTTTTGCAAGATTTATTATCGACTTTCTATAACAGTGTAGTTGATTTTAGATACATGATACATATATAAAAAATAACCCAGATTGTTGGACCTTAAAATTTAATAAACTTTAATGAATATAATTATTGTATATTGAAAATTCCCATTTTGGCTCCTCGAATTAGCCTAGCTTTATAAAAAAATATAATAAAAAATAAATTAAAGGACGAAAGATTTTCTTTTAATGTAAAGCATTTTAAACCAACCAGCAAAAATTATTGCTAGTTGCTTATTGGTACATATTTGGAAAATAGGTTTTTCCTACGACCACATGTGAAAATAACAAATAGCACACTGTTTTCAAGCATAAAACATGCCTTTTATCACACTAGCAAGGGCGTCGCCAGGGGGCGGGGCAAATGGGAGCAGCTCCCCCCGCCCTAGAGATTCTAAAAACTTACTTTTTTAGAAAAACATCATATTTTCAGATTTACGAGAAATATCAAAACGGCCACACTTTTAATGTAATATACTATTGTTTTATAATAATATACTTTTTAAAGATTACCAAAGACAATTTATTAAAGTTTTTACTATAGGCACACAAAGGAAAGAAATTTTTGGTTATGGCATCGGATGCCATGCCATTTTTAGAGCGGGCGTCCATCAACAATATATACAAGTGCCTATTAGACAAGGTGGTAGTACCTCCACAAACGCTATTTTTGAAATAACTACTACCTAGGATTTGAAGAATACTACACCGAGGTTTTGCCATTACCATCTGGGAGGTGACGAGCTATTAAAAATCCGATATAGAGAACCGAAATTCGAACCCGGATCTCTGCGGTGAGAGGCTAGTCCGTCATTCGCTACACCACGCTGACCACATGAGTCGATAAAGTGCGTTCCATATCACAATTTTAATATTGTTATTGGATGTTCCTTTAGAGCATACTCCTACTAGAGGTAGTGTTGCAGCTCTGCATGCTAACAGCTTTTGTGGAAAAGAAAGGCACCTATGTGTTAATGGATGTTATAGCCCTAGTATTTTGTTATTTTGTTAATAACTTATGGATTTGTTGCCGTATTTTTTTTCTGTAACCCTATATGTAGCAAATTTTCATTGTCATATACCTAACATTCTTAATTGGCTTACAGTCAGTTTTTTAGAGATCAATAAATTCATTATTTTTAAAATACCCACAGCTTATGTCATTTATACGTTTTTAAGCGAAAATTTTGAGTTTAAAGATTTTATAAAAATAGGCAGGGTGTTCCATTTGAAATAACAGAGTTGCCCTATATATTTGACAATAAGCCATTGTTTTTGTGTTACCGGAAAATCGAAAATGCAATAATAATAAAAAAACTAAAAAAAAATAATAAGGCTTTCTGCGAAAATCGCATCTTGATTGATTACTTTATTTGTGTTAAAGGCATTCGGTATCGAAATAGGTCAAAATATAGTCTGTGACCCCCTTTATACAGAGTGTCCTACCTCCATTTATACACGAAATAACTTCGCCGCGCGGGACCGATGCGTCGCCGTTGTTTACAAGCCGGCATTTTTTGTCTAATCTTTACCTGTTACAGTTCAACATGCAATATACTGTCTCCTTTCCAGGAATTACTTAAAAACTTTTTAAATTGGAAACGAAACGTCTAAAACCATGCTGTAAATATCTTAAAAACTAGACGTATAGTGCAGGGGTTCCCAAACTTTTTGTACTGATTCTCTCTCGACGCCCTTGCGCCTAACTCAACTCCCAACATTCAAAAAGGTCTTTACCTCCATTAAAAATTTCTCATTCTTAAAAACTAAAGAGCAAAAAAGAAGACTTTTACGTAAAAAGTTTCAGTTTAATTTTTTTCTATACTTTGCGCTTCCATTTCTATGGCTTAATTTTTTTACTTTCTTTTTGCATTACATTTTGGAAAACATATCCAATTTCTGTCCATTTTTTTCTTTTAAAATACCTTGACTCCACTTTGTCCCATCAACACGCGACGCCCCTGGAAGGGCACTGCGACGCCCAATGGCGTCGCGACGAACAGTTTGGAAAGCTCTGGTATAGTGTAAAATGCATTGCCAATATGGTCCTTCAAGCAAAATAATTGCAAAGTTATATGTTAATAATAAAACTTTATCCTAACTGTAAAAATAATTAACGATTATAATATTTTATCGTACTAATTATACATACTTAGTTAATTAGCAATATTTAATCTTATGGTAATTAAGTTTTGTGAGGATTCGCCATGGTTCATTACCGTTTGATATTGCAGATTTAAATGTAAATGGGTAAATTAATTATTTTCATGTATACACCTCTAATGTATGGGTGTGAAAAACACTGTTCTACAAATAGGTTCACAGCTTCTCTTACAACTAACTTTATTAAGTTCAATGATCAATGACGTTACCCAATACGTTACTTATTTATAATTATGTAATAGGCGGAAATCTGCATGAGAAATTAACTTGAATTTACAGCAGTTATTTTAGGAAGGATGGTTTAAAATTAATAACTTATTATACGGGGTGTTGAAAGGTGGTACCCTTCTATACCTTTTTACATTTTTAAATAGAAATATAAAATTTGGATTTTCTTTTCATTTTATTTCACTTCTACCCATCTTTTATCTTGATTTTATCGAACTAACTTACCCCCTCATTAAAGACACCTGCTGTCTTATCTGATCTGGATTATAAGTTGGTAAGTAATTAAATACTTACTTTTTTAGTTGATTGTACTTACTTTGGAAACCTATTTGGGATTCTTGTTGTATATCTCTATTTACAAGTAGCATTTTAAAAACTGTAAAAAATTATTTATATCAGCTAGATTTAAAATATTTTAAGCCCTTCTGTCTGCCGATGGCGTTCACCATTACTCTCTGAAGGGTATAAGAGAAGTACAGTGACGGAATTAAAATCTCGTATACACCTAATTTTTCCCAGTGTGATGTTGGCTTTTGCGTACCTAGATCACCTGGAAATATATCCTTACTTGACAAATTGTTATCTGTCACACATTTCAAAATTATATTATTTTACTTTCTTTAATTTTGGAAAATGAATGAACTAGAGAAGGCGAGAGTAATTACTCTATTCGAAGAAGGTGTTTCTCTGGGAAGAATAGATCAGCAAGTTGGGAAACCAAGAAGCACTATTCAAAGCCTCAGAACTAAATGGGAAAATACAGGATCATTGAAGAGAAGGGCTGGAAGTGGTAGAAGAAAAATTTCAAACGAAAATCAAGATAATGATCTGATAGATTTTTTGCGAAACAATCCATTTCAGACAGCTGTAGAAGCACACAATCAAACTAATTTTCCTGGGACAGTAAGAACGGCAAGAAATCGTATTAGGAAAAATTCGGAATTGAGAAGCAGTGTAGCTGCTAAAAAGCCATTTTTGACCGATATGAATAAAGAGCAAAGAATGGGGTTTGCACTGGAATATTTACCGCAAGGTATGGATTTTTGGGAAAGGGTAGTATTTACCGATGAGAAGATTTTTCAATCTTATTATAGCGGGCAGATTAGAGTGTATAGGCCGCAAAATACACGGTACGAAGAAAGATATACCCAACATGTTAAAACAAGTGGAAGATTTTCTGTTAATGTATGGGGGTATATGTCTTTCAGAGGGCTAGGCATATGCCACAGTATTCGAGAAAGATTTAATAGTCAAGCTTATATACATAATTCCAAAATGTTATGTTGCCATCGGTAAACAATATATTTGAACAAGAAAGTTTTATATACCAGCATGACAACTGCCCCGTCCATACAGCAAGTAGAGAGTTTCGGACTGGCTACTGGAAAATAACATTTCATTGTTACCTTGGCCCTTAAGAAGCCGTGATATCAAATTAATTCGAAAACGTTTGGGGATATATCGTAAAGGAAATTAACAAGAACATTGATTTCCATCCACAAAACAGTGATGATTTGTGGAATAAAATTGAAGAAACCTGAAATAATTACAATGTTCACCATGCACAAATGCTGATTGCATCAATGCCCACACGTTTAAACTAATTAGTGGAAAAAATGGTGCCGCCTTTGAAATATTAAGCCAGTGTTTTTCTTTAATATTTGAATAAAATAAACTATATATTTATTTTGAAGTCATGTATGTGTGAAGTCATATTTATAAAATATTAATTTAGGTGAGAAAAAGGTAAAAAGTTTACCAAAATATTAAAAATTGACATAAAATGTTAACCTAAGTGTACGAAATTTTATTTCCGTCACTGTACGTAATAAACAATAATATACTTAATATTTAATACATTACCTAAACGATTTAGGTATTTAAAATGTTGCAGAATACTGGAATTACACAAATTGTTAATATACAGTTTTTAAAGATTATGCTAAATATGGTAAGGGTTGCGGTCACGAAACCACAACCACATAAAGCTCAAAATTGACATGTTTTGGGTATCGGACTGGGGTAACCCTTGGCATATTTGGCATAATGTTTAAAAATTGCATGTAAAATATTGTGGTAAACTTGTCAGACAAAAATGTGACGCGTTCGCCCAGTCCGACACCCGAAACATGTCAAAATTGGCAGGTTGGGTTAGAGCGCCGCTTCCTTATATGGCGGTATATTCGTTGTAGGTAACGTCACAAAAAGGAACCCCTCTAAACTGTAAAAATGATGGCGGCACACCCGGGAGTAAAACATTCCGGGAGGTAAAATACCCCCTCCATTCGGATCTCCGGGCGAGGGGTGCATCCGGGGGCCTTCATCGAAAGGTTTAATTTCCTTTGCAAATATATGTGGGCTTAACACCAATATAAACTCCGTTCACCATCACCTTGAGTCATCTAAGCCCCACATACTGTTTCTAACGGAGACACAAATAAGTTCTAAAACTTCAACCAGCCACCTTCTCTTCCCAGGCTACGAACTTATTCCGTCTTTTCGCCCACATGGGGGCGTGTGTGCTTACGTTCGCAACGATCTGGCTTGTGCTCGAGTTTCTAATCTTGAATCGGGTAGGCCCGATGTCCTTTGGCTCAAACTTTCCCTTAGGTCTTCTACTAAATTTATCTGTTGTTTGTACCGATCTCCATCTGACAATTCCTATGTCGAATTCTTTGACTTTCTTTCAACAAAGATCGACAATATCATTTCCCAGTTTCCAATGGCCGAAGTAATCGTGCTTGGCGATTTCAATGTCCATAATAAGGATTGGCTAGGCTCTTCAAAAACTGACCCTCAAGGCAGAGCAGCCGAAATCTTCGCAGTCAGTAATTCTCTTACCAACCTTATTATGACTCCTACCTACTTTCCTAGAGTGCCAAATTATAGCTCAAACCCCTTAGATCTTTTCTTACTTCTAACCCTGAACTTTATGAAGCATCTGTTACTGCCCTCTAGGTCGCTCAGATCATGGCTTGGTTACTGTATCTTACTCTGTACATCCTGAGGTAAATGAATCCATGCCATCACGCACCGTATGGCACTACAACTCAGCCGACTGGGATGGCCTTAGGGACTTTTTCGCCACGTACCCTTGGGACACTATCTGCTTTTCTTCCCAGGATCCTTCCGAAATCTGTAACCAACTGACCGAGTCAATTCTATTGGGCGTTGAAACCTATGTACCTCACACCAAGAAAACCATCAAACCCTCTAATCACAAACCTTGGTTCACTAAAACATGTGACAAAGCTAGAATTTTAAAAGTTCAGGCTCACAAGAAGTTTCTACAGGATCCTAGTCCAGAAAACCGACTGGCCAGCATTGAAGCAAGAAACCACTACCACCAAACAATCTCAGACGCCAAGGACTCCTTTGATAACCGTATAAAAACAAAGTACTTTCTTGCTCAAATGGCAGTAAATCCTTCTGGTCCTTTGCCAAAAACATCAGTAGAAATTTCTGTACCAGTTCTTTTCCACCATTAACTTTGGAAGATGAAATTATTTCTACATCTAAAGGAAAGGCCGAACTATTTGCTAAACAATTTGCTGCCAATTCAACCCTTCATCCACCTGTCAATCATCCAATTCCAACTGTTCCCCCAGTTCCTCACAAAATGCCCAATATTATTTTTAAGGTAAAACACATTAAGCGTATCCTTTCTTCTCTTAACACCAAGAAATCGTCTGGGCTAGATGGAATACCAGCAATCGTTTTAAAAAAATGTGCTCCTGAACTTGCACCTATTTTAACCAGGCTCTTTCGAATTTCTTATGACACGGGTATATTTCCAGACAGCTGGAGAGCTGCACGTGTCCAGCCTATTCCCAAGAAAGGATCTAAATCTCTTCCATCCAACTATAGACCTATTTCACTGCTCTCAATGCTTTGTAAAGTAATGGAGAAATCCATTAACTCGCAAATTCTCAGGTACTTGGAAAAACATAAAATTTTACATGACAGGCAATACGGATTTCGTCACAAGAGATCTACAGCAGATCTTCTTTCCTTCGTTTCACACAACTGGAACAAGTCTCTTGAGTTTCTAGGTGAGTCCCAGATCGTTGCTCTTGATATATCTAAAGCTTTCGACCAAGTCTGGCATGACGCGCTTCTTAATAAACTTCCCTCCTACGGTCTTCCAACTAAACTCTGCTCTTGGCTCTCCAGTTATCTTTCTAATCGACGTATATCAGTCATTGTTGATGGCCACTCTTCAAGCTTTCACGAAATTAATGCTGGAGTGCCTCAGGGTTCAGTACTAGCACCAACTTTGTTTCTTCTTCACATCAACGACCTTCTTTCTTCCACAACCAATCCCATTCATAGTTATGCTGACGATAGTACCCTTCACTCCACTTTTCAGGTTCCCAAACCAATCTCTCAACCCGACTTGGAAAGCAAACGCAGAGCGATGCAGATATCTCTTTCACAGGATCTCAATTTGATATTGGATTGGGGCGCCAAAAATCTCGTTCAATTTAATGCATCCAAAACACAATCGTGTTCCTTGTCGCGAAAAAAATCATCAAACACTCATCCTTTGCTTATGAGTGGCCAGGTTTTGCAGAGCGGGGACACATTTAACCTTGTGGGCATCACATTTGAGAATAACCTTAACTGGCATAAACACATTGTACTCTATAGCCACCGCGGCTTCAAAAAGCTTGGATTTCTTTTCCGAGCCAAAAGTATTTTTCCGCTTCTAATTTATACACTTTGTATGTGTCCCAAATTCGACCCTCTCTGGAATATTGTTCTCATGTCTGGGGAATGGCATCCCCCACAACTCTCAGCATTCTTGATGCCATTTCAAAGAAGGGCTGTTCGTCTTATTAATGATCCTTTACTTACTCAAAGACTTCCTTCTCTTGCTCATCGTCGAGCTGTGGGAGATCTATCGCTCTTCTATAGATACTTTTACGGCTTCTGCTCCGACGAATTGTCCGGTATAGTCCCTCCTCTTGCAGTTCCCAACAGAGAAACTCGTGGTGCCGCGCGTATGCATCCCCATACAGTTCAATTGGACAGGCCCCGAACTTCCCATTTCGTTCGTTCTTTTATCCCTAGAGTTTCTAGACTGTGGAACCTGCTGCCTAGCGGAGGTCTTTCCTTCCCCCAAATCTTCAAGTTTTTAAGTCCCGTGTTAACAAACTTCCTCTTACCCTGCTTAAGACACCCACGGTACGTTAGTATTTAGGCTTTTGGCCTTCGTGGATTGTCCAAAGTGGTAAAGTTTATTTGCGGGTCCAGGCACTATTTTTATGTCAGTATGAGCTCTGTGTTCTTATTTTTTTCTTTAATAATTGCTTTTGATGCCACTTTTTTGGTGTAGCTTTATTTACCAATAAAGCATTCTTTCTCTTTAATTAAGAAATTCATGTCAGAAAAAATATTAATCTGGAATTTAAAACATATTACTTGCCGTTGCCATTTCCAAAATAAAACTGTATTTAAAAATCAAGTTTAAATAATCCATAGTATAATACAAGGCTAATAAAATAAGTAGGAATGTAATCAAATGTATAAGGTGAAATCATTAGAAATCGTAACGTGATGATATCATAAAATTCATGATTTATGTCTTATTATATCCTGCCTGTTAGTAAGCATACTAACAATGTAACATGATCTTTAATAAACAGAGAAGGTACTTTGCTTAATTCAAAATAAAACTTAATCTGATAATTACTTGACAAACTTGTTACACCTTTGAAGAGGATTTGTTAAAACTCTCTTTAGGCGTCGTAAAGGCCTTAGTGCTTGGGTGCTCAGAGTCACTTAGCCCTCACTGCCGGATGGCGCCAACTGCCTGCAAAGAGAAATCTCTACTCATCGCATAATCGCACAGAACATTCTCGTAGACGGTATTGTTAAAATTTCAGTCGAATCGGACTTGTTGCTTTGTTTTGACAGCGTGTGGAAGCAGACGTGTGCGCGGATTTAAAAAAATGGAAAAAGAACAATATTGGTCGGTGATTCGATTCTTATTTTTGGAAGGGAAATCGCGCAGTTAAATTGAAGAACACTTAGATGCTGTGTATGGTGACTCTTCTTTTTCGATGGCGACCGTTAAAAATTGGTTTAACGAGTTTCAACATGGCCGCACGTCGGTTTTTGATGAGCCAGGCCCAGGGGCTCTGGAAAACGGCTACCACGGAGAATAATGTGACGAAAATCCACGATCTCGTATTGGCAGACCGTCGATTGAAGGTGCGCGAGATTGCTGAGACAGTAGGCATCTCAAAAGACCGCGTGGGTCATATCCTGCATGAAATTTTGGACATGAGAACGCAGTCGGCGCGATGGGTGCCGCGTTTGCTCACCCGGATACCAAGCGCAACCGTGAGACCACTTCAGAGCAGTGTTAGACGCTTTTTAAGCGCAATTCGAAGGAGTTTCTGCGTCATTTCGTGACCGTCGACGAAACGTGGATTCACTGGTACACACCACAGACCAAGGAACAGTCGAAACAGTGGACTTCACCCGGCGAACGTGCTCCGAAGAAGGCGAAGACTGTCCCATCGGCCGGAAAGGTGATGGCCACGGTTTTCTAGGATTCACAAGGTGTGATCTACATCGACTACCCGAAGAAGGGCAAAACGGTCACAGGACTCTACTATGCCGAATTCGACGCCAAATTGAAGAAAAACGGTCCCATTTGGCAAAGAAATAAGTACTTTTCCACCATGATTGCGTACCGGCTCACACCTCCGCCATCGCCACGGGCAAATTGGTCGAATTGGGCTACGAACTCCTGCCTCATCCACCGTATTATCCCGATTTGGCCCCGTACAACTTCCTTTATTTCCAAACTTGAAAAAGTCACTCGCCGGGCAGTCGAATGAGGAGGTCATCGCGGCCACGGAAGCCTACTTTGCAGACCTCGAGAAAACCCCTTTTTGCAGACATGTTAAAAAAGTTGGACCATCGCCGAGTCAAGTGTATCGAGGTAAAAGAGACTATGTTGAGAAATAAATCGCCACTTTTCCAAAATTTTCGTTTTTCTTTTGTAGGCTAGGTATTTATCGGACCGCCCTCGTATTTATAAGCTAAATTAATAAAAAAAGGTCATATAAACATGACTACAGTGTGACTACGTAAGTCAGCGTTAGATGGAAAACTTCTTTAATATTAATTTTACAAAAAAGTACTTTTTACAAAAAATTTTGCATAGTCCAAAAACATAAAAGGAAACTATTAGATATCAAATTGTATCAGTCATCTACGAGGTTTGGCCACAAATGAAATTTTTACCCATGAGTAAGGTACCTGTATTTCTGCGAATATCAAAAATTGTTGATGAAGAGATGTTTTAATTAAAAATACTTTTAAATGTGCAAAAAATTTTTTGTTTTTTTTTCTTAATTAATGGTGAAAATTCAGATTTATAAATTAGTACAATAATACATTAAGTAGGATAATAAATATTTAAGATATGAATAAAAAATCAAAGTTTTTAAAAAGTTTAACACCCTTTATCTTAAAACAATGCATTCTCAGACCTATGTATACACATACTTATTCTGCCTTCTTTACGATGTCACAGAGTGCTACCTACATGCATCCCATTAGAGTCAATCTGCAGAAACCCCCAACTATCCACTTTCCCCTTTTCTTTAATTATAAACTATTTTAACTGTAAAAACGGCTACTTGCAGAGGTATTCCCGTCTCCTGAAAATATTTTAAGCTGCTTATTAATAATCTGGTTGATTGCTAGATAAAATATTTAAATGTGATGATGTCTTTATTTGTAGAACGGATAGTAAACATTTACGGTTGTCATGCTTAATTGAATATTTATTATTTGCATTAAATTTTGCAAAAATTTTGTTGAAGATGTTTCCTTGCAGTAAGGCTTTTAAGGTCACAAATAGATGTTAATGTATTTGAACTATTATTGAATGTATTAAGTCAACAATGCTCATTTGTTTTAGCTTCTGGTTCAAAAATAAATATCTGGCATTCATCGGATTTTTACGTCTTATTTACATTTAAAAAATTCAGTTAGTAAGAATATATTAATTTAATATAAAAACATTATTTAGGGAAAGTGGGAGGCTTCATACAGTTTTTATATTTTGCTTTGTGAAATGCCGTGTTTAAGGTATATCTCTTTAATTTATGACACACTAGTAGCTTAACTATTTTAGATTGTAGTAGAACCTTAATATTATTGAAAATCTACATGCGCGAGTTTCCATAAGACTTTTACAAAAAAAGAAAAATGTATGAATGTACCCCATTAGTGGGGTACATTTATACAACCGAAGGGGCACATTTAACATCACTATTATCTAATTCGTCATAATTATTGTTTATTATTGTTTTATACCATACTTTATAAAAAAACACAAATACATTTTTTAAACATAGAAAACAAATAGTAAAATTCAAAATTAAAAACAGATTTTTATCTAAATCTGTTAATGCCTATTTTAACATCGCAATAATTTCGTGATATGAACATAAGTAAGGAATAGTGAACAGAGTGTCATTAAACGGTCTTTACGTTACATGTATGGTTATCTACTAAAGACACTTAATAACAACTATTGTTTTAGTCAGTTATACTTATTAAAAGTAACAATCTCAAAATGTAAAAAAATATTGCTTATACCTTATTAATTATATCAAATAAAAACTGTAGTTAACACAAAGATACCTTAACTAACAAAACCTAAAATTAATATGCCAATGTTATTAACAGATTATGACCTAAGATCCTATGGTAATATCATCACTATGTCTGATAAATTAACTGATCCATGACATCCAAAGACACAAAGTTCATAAAGCACCCTGTTTTTTTCCATAAAAATAAAACTTAAACTACTTTATATAATATTTACAACTATAATCTTCGGTGTAAGAAAAAATGGTAGTTAAAAAATATTCATTAAGGGCCAGGGGTACAATTATACAGTATGAATGTGCCCCATCACATGCTAATTAATGAAAAATTTAAAATAGAAAACCCTATTTATCTATATTAATTTACAGATTAAATAAGTGCCTTTATATTATTATAATTAGGATTAAATAGCAATAATTAATCCAAAAATAGTATCTGGCCATAAAATATGTCCAAAGTTACGTTATGAAATTACTTACGCGGGGCAAAAACACGTTTCGTGTTGTGCACTCAATCTTACCGCACCGAAAATTCTGAAACTTCACTAGTCTGTAAACACACATAAAAACTGTGCACACCCACTTACGTTACTATTTTACTTCGTGTCTAACTTTAGATAAACTCAATGTATGTAGGTGCCCCTTGTATGAATCCACCCCACTTTCCCCTATATAGCTTTAATATCAACACTATTAATTATAAGAACAAAATACTCTGAAACTAAAAAACACAACAAATATCTCAAAAACGGTTACTCAAAGCAATTCTTACAAAGTATAATTTTTCGTGTAGAAAAACATTGGCCAGTTCGCTCAAGCACAAAAACGTTGAAATGTTTTTAGTAGGGCTAGTAAACCCGTTGAGTAACGTTGGGCCTGTAAGGCTAAAAATTTGTATAGTGATCAGTCATAGCAGGCTGAGTACGAAAATCATTACCTGGCAAGCATCAGTTCATCACATCATCACCCTGTATATTTTTGAAAGTTTACAAATAAAATAAAAATAAGTTAGAGTTGTAAGCTTGAAATTTTTCTAGAATTTAGTTTATTCATGGTAAGGTTTGGAAAAATAGAGGGCGTTCTGATGAGCACAAGTACCTGCCAGGCGAACTGAAAGGTGTGGCTAATTTGATGGCCATATTTCCAAAACTAATAAAGTTCAATGTACCTAATGTGATATTTTCGTATAAGCTTTTTTTTAGAATCTTTTTAATGGTAATATAATATACAGGGTACCTCATTAAAAAAGAAAAATCCACCCTGTGTATTATTACCAGCATCACCGTTTAAAAGATCTTTTAAAAGAGCTTTAGGAAAAACCACATTAGGTTCATCTAACTTTAGCTAGTTTTGAAAATACGGCCATTCAAATCAGCCACACCTTTTAGTTTTGCTCGCCTGGCAGATACTTGTGCTCATCGAAAACGCCTGTCAATTTTTTAAAACCTTACTCTAAATAAACTAAATAGTAGAAAAATTTTAAGCTTACAGCTCTAAGTTTTTTTTAACTTTTAAAAATATACGGGGTGATGATGTGTGGTGAGGTGAGAATGTAGATATTGAGTATTAACAATATTTAAAACTCAAAAAAATTATCAAAATATTTTTTTACTTTCGCACCCTGTTTCTTACTTATTTTTAATTTTTAAACAAAGATATATTTTTTGTGATCCTAATATTTTGCGCATAAGGAATTTGTGTACATGGTGGTGTCTTTTCGTTGACCTTGCAGGATGTAGAGAAAGCCAAAGGGAATAGAACAAATTAATTTAATTTTTTTTTTATATATGTTATAATATAAAGTTGGGCTTTTTAGATGGAACACTCTGTATATTTTTATCCTCAATAGAAAATTATAAATGGATGGTGGTCGCTCATTTTTAGATCACTTGATATACATTAATTTGCCATTAAAATTGCAGCAGCAGAGTAAAATTAACACCTCCAAGTTATCTTTTAAAAAATGAAAAACATTGTTGGTTGTCACATATTTTGAGGCCACACCACATACATGAATTAACCTTAAAAACAATCACAACCAAGAGGTAACAATTAAGTTAACAAGCATTTTTCTAAAAACAAACCAGTGCTACTTAACGCATATACCATGTTTAAGCGAAGGGATGCATTCAGTATTTCCCAAAGCTGTTAGCATGCAAAGAGGCAACGCAACCTCTAGTAGTTGTATGCTCTAAAGGTACCCTAAATTGCTGTATTCCTTTTATGCTCCAGAGACCGCCCGGAACGACACCCAGAGAGTGTTCCTTTTACGATTTTTTGACACATTTCATGTTGTAGGAACCGTTCTTGACACTATTGACAGTTCAGAGAACGGTTCAGAACGATTCTACAAGGTAAAGAGGAATACACTAAATAACAATTATAATCAATTTATGTTCAACCAACTTATAACCACTGATAATAATTGGAGACAAATTTGACGTATAATACATTGTTTAAACGTCAACATAACCGATTGGTAAATACCGTTTTAGAATTAGGTACTCGCCTAAAATTAATGCTTGAATTTGTAATATTAAACGCACTTTATCTACTCTCGTGACGTCATTCCTTCTCAATTGGAGTTTCAATTTATGGCGGCCTTTTTGTTTTATGGATTTATTTAAAAGAAACTAAATATTTACTTTCATTATACAATTCATAAATTCAGTGCAGAATTAGATTTTTGATGCCCTAAGTAGTTCACTCCCGTGGTGCTCCCCAGCAATGTAATTCGGGAACCAAAGAAAATGGTCCTCACTTTTTTAAATCATGCATTTCTTCCCACTAACCCCAAACTAGCAGAACTAACAAATACAAAAAAAGGGTGCCTCCTTTGTTTGTAGTGCCCCCCCTCCCACAACGTGATGCCTTAGCAATTGCTATAGGTTAATCCGGAGCTGCATAAATTTTATTGCATGTAATAAATACAAAATAACAGTCAATATTGGATGTATTTACATCATGTCTATAAAATTTATGCACATCCCATGTAGTACGTTATATTCTTAAATGGCACACCCTGTATAATGCAAGATGTATGCGATTATAACCTATAATAATGATAGATGAGATAATTCAGAAAAAATGTGTATAGTTAGAGGTTTATTGAAATAATCAACTAACACTCGTAATTAGCCACGTGTTGCGGTGGATATCACGATATCATCAAGATGGGAAGAGTGGAATTTCTCATCCCCGCAATTTTTCCTCTGCTGCCTACTGAGGAGCTGTCGCAGTAGCGGATGCCATTTTTCCATTTCTCGGAAACTGAACGCAACTATTGTCGTGTAGTAGTGATATAATTTGGCTTAAAGTAAGTATGTCAACGTCCAGTCACAGAGAATCATTACTACAGAAAGCGATGCCCATATTAAAATTCATGAAGATTCGAACGTGAATGAATGACATTTAGATGAGCGGCTAAAATAGTATGAAGGTGTCATCATAAGAACGAAAGGTCTTAATAAAAAATGTTGATATTATCGCAGTTTCGGGTACAGTAGTTAGAAACACCCTGTATATAGCTATATAATTTATTTCATACATCAATGTGTAAAAACGACATTATAACATAAAAAGATCCAATACAATAACGAATCCACGGAAAAAGAAAAACTAAACCTTAAAGTATTTGCGCCTAGAGATAGCTCTTCCGCAAAAGCGAAAGGTACTAGCAGTATTGAAAAAGGCAAATTCTTCTCCGACCACAAGCACGTTCCCGAACAAACCGAAGGTACCGAGATGTTTTGATCGGAAATTGCGGTTGACAGTTGAGACTGAAAGTGTAAAAACCCCGTTTTAAAACTTTACCAAAACCAGAAAAACCAGGAAAAACCAATATCTTGGTTAACTTTACGGAACGATGTCTGCCAGTTTGATCGGTAGTTTTGGTTGACAGTTAAAACCGAAATTTTGAGAAACCGCGTTTCATAAAATCCTAACCGGATTTTAGTTTTTCTTGCCGCTAAAATACTACTGGCTTTTCTTTTCCAAAAGATGTACATTTTTTTTAACTTATGAAGAGCTTCGACAAAATCTTCGTAGGTGTCAAACGTGTCTCCCAGTTTTATTTTTGTTTTTGAATCAATAAAAAAAGTAATATTAAACAATAGAACAAATAATTATTAAGGTTAGGGTATCTTTAACTATTATTCGACGGTTTTTAATAGTTTTTATAAGCAAAATCACAGGATGGCGGCATCTACCGATAAAATAAGTAAAAACCGCCGGTTATAACAAATTTATTTAGATTTTCGGTGGTTTTTATATACGTTTATAGATAAAACCGCTGGAGGTCTTTTAGCCAAGTGCCTTTTTATTGTTACAGACTTTCAAAATATGTTAGGATCATTTAATAAATTTGTTAATTTATTTAAATAATTTACCTTAATTTTTCCAAGTTCTTTCATCACTTCTCGAAGTTTTCCGAAAACGCCCGAATTATCCATTGAGAACTTTTATGCCAACCTGTACTATGGAATTTTCGCGATATTTCACCAAGATTCTAGATCATTCTTTACTCTTCCACCATACTATAAAAAGGGCGACGGGAAACCTCCGATCAGTTAGTATAGATTCGACTTTGGTGGTGTAAACTTCGAGACATTGACAAGTAAAGATTTTGTCGTTGTAACCATAGTTACGTTGGATTGTTAATAAAGGTATAAAAACGAAGACACGTGTTTTTATACGAGGTGTTTCGGAACATTATTATCACAACCTTTAAATCACTTCCGATTTAACCGGAAGCGCTACACTGATTGGATTAGGATTTTAGTGCAGAGCTTAAATAAAAAATATAATAGGTATGTTTTTTATTTAAAATGTTTGAAAAATTCCAAAATACATACTTTCGATTAAAGAGTAAAATGACTAAATGTATATAAATTATTTAAAAAATGGAATAGGCATGTCACTGTTCCTGAAGTAGTCTTAAAATAAAAATAGGTTTTTTTTTTGGAAGTTCCAGTACCACAAATAACGGTCGTACTTTTTTGAGAGATAATCTCTGGACACCATTTTAAATCAAATATAGAAAAAGTATAATCTTGTATTTAAAATTAAAGACTTCTTATCACTTTCGGATAAGCCGGAAGTAAATGAAGTCAATTAATGTTTTGTTGAACCGTAAAATTTTTAAAATTCTCTTTTGAAAAGAAAAAAATTGGGGCACAACATCCTGTGTTACCCGGTATACTTTTTGTAGGCTTTTCAGCAATAGCATAGCAAAATGTTGTTACAAGAGAAGCAAAATAAAACTGCTCAAAAAGTTTAAAAAACGAAGATGAATTGTTAGGTATTAAATTCAAGAGTTAAGATAAGCTAGGTACGTTTTAATAATGAGATTTGTTGTTTTGTCACTATAAGAATATAAATATAAAAAAAATTGTTAAAATATATTTTTATTGTAAACGTATCTAACATTCAAGCCATGATTTGACTATACTTTCTAAGTGCTCCACTAGCCCCATATACCCTTGCTCAACTTACCTCACCTATGGGGTACGTTGGGCATACTCGACTATCTACATTAAAATAGATGTAGCTCCTAAATTCGACTTATTAGAAAGAAATTACTATGGACACTATTAATAAGGGATAAATTGCTAATCCATCAGTATGCATTATAAGCCATTAAGACTTATTTTTGAGGAGCTATAACCGATCAAGTGAAAAATTGCTCAACTAGCCCCGCCCTACCCTATATAATTTATTTTTTTCCTCTTTATTTAAAATTGGTATTCAATTTTCGGTGCTTTTTTCTTGGTTTATTGGTTAATAAAAAAAAAGAAAAGTGGTGATTTTTAAATTTTAATTTAATGTATTATTATAGTAAGTTGTAGTTTTTATTTTATAATACCATTAAATTTGCCCCTTTATTTCAAACAATTCTTACTAGAAACATTTTTTTCTAAAATGCACCGTTTTCTGGTTATTTGCCTGTCTAAGGTTAAATAAATCACCCTGTATAATCTGTCAACCAATATCCGATTTTACAAAATGAACGGTTTTTCTTTTTTATATATAAACCGCAATCAACCAAAACCTATTAATTGATATTCGAAGAACTGCTTTTCGTTTTTGGTCCGATTATCCAAAAACCGATATTCGAAAACTAATTATCCGAAAAACCGGTATTTGAAAACCGCTTTTTTAAAACCGGTTAACCAATATTCGAAAACCGGTTTTCAAAACCGGTTAACCGGTATTCAAAAACCGGTTTTCAAATACCGGTTTTCAAATACCGGTTAACCGGTATTCGAAACCAATTTTCGAATGCCGGTTTTGGTTTTGACCAAAACCGCGGTTAACTGAAAACTGGTTACCGGTTAACCGAAAAACCGGTTTCGGTTGCCAGCCCTAGTAAAAAGTACAAAATGACTACTGTATATTTTTTTGCTATATACTAGGACAAATGTGGTCCGTTTAAGTAATCGTGGAATGACCCTGTATACAAATTAAAACAAAGAGTGTTTTTTTAGGAGCAGTAAGGTGATTTTAAAATGAGCCATGAAATTTTAAAGAACCATTCTATTAAAAATACGCTCCACTAACACAAATCTTATTTTTAGCCAAAACCCATAAAAATTTGGAATAAATTAAAAAAATCACTAATCTAACGGTTTTAAAACACGTAAAAATTAGTAATTTTTAGTGTTCATCGGGTGACTAAGGACATTAAATTTTAAATATTTAAATTTTGGCTATTTAGTTGTATTTAGACTAAATAATTTTTTGCTTGATACCAGGTTTTGAAGGAATGTTAGGACGTGATTAGAAACAAAACCAACCATTTTGACAGTAATTTGAGAACTAAAATTGTATGTTAGTGTCTCAAACAACTCTTAACATTCTTAATTTTTTGCGATACCCCACTCCTAAAAGAATCTTTTCTGTTTTTGCTACCGATAAGCTACCTGTGATTTTTGATAACATCTCTTCTAAAAAATTAGTTGCAAACAACACTGTACAGTAGGAATATTGAAATGAGTTCCTAATAGATTACATGCTAAATATAATTAATTTTTTAAGTGTTTTAAACAAAATATAGGTATTAATTTTTTTGATATTTTAGACAACATATAGGTATAATTTTAAATACTATAGTTGCCCTAAAAGCAATAATGTGTCTGCAAAACTTATCAGGAACTTTTCTGCCTTATACAAATTTGTTGGTAAGGATTTAAAAATTTCAAATTGTTATGATGTTTTCTACCCCGCTTTATGCATTTTTTGCGAACAGACCAATGTAGCTTTTTAAAGTTAACTAAACATTTATTATTTAGAAATACTTGCAATACTTAAAATGAATTGAAAGCATGTGTGTTTAGTTATAAATATAAAAGCTTAATAATATAGCGTATTACATAAGATGCGCTTTAAAATAACAAACGCTTTAAATTAGGTTTTCCACTATATTTACCCTAAAACCGCCTTAGGTAAATAACTTTCAGAATATCTATATAAATAATATTTTTGGTGAACTTACCAGGCATATTTATGCGCATTAGTTGATATAGTCCTTAGGATATTGCTTGGGGTAAATAATTGCTTTTGGTGCACTATACACACTATTGATATCAAATAAAACCAATTTTTTAAAACACACTTAGTTAATTAGTAGCCCGTAAAATATATTTGTCCATTTACCGTATAGGTACTACTTTTACTTTTAATAAAAAACACTTATCCGGTCAATAGCGCACAACCAGGCTTTCCTAATTTCATCGTTTATGGGGAAATAAAATGTTGTTTGATAACCCTCTGTTTTAATATAACTTGGGTAATTCGTTTTGCAGCCCGAAACGCAACACGTTCGTGCCATAATGTATGCCGTACGCACCAACTATACGCGCACATTTAAACGTAAAAACAACGATTGACATATTGCCACTGGTCCTATTTTTTAAATATAACAATGAATTACTTATTTTTTTCTTTATATAATAAATAACACGCTACGATTTAACTCTTAAAAACAGAAAAAACCTTTAAGCAATCGTTTAAACTTGTTTCTGTTTACTTCTAAACATTACTTGGATGTTTTTACGTATTTTTAGCCTAAAGCACTCCTTCATCAGGCCCTGCATGCTCCATAGTCTGTATCAAATATGAAAACGGCTAAATATCTGGAAAACCATGGGCAATAGAAAAATATTTAAAAATAAAAACTTACGTAAAATCAATAAAAGCATCCCATGGTGACCGTACACTTGACCTTGAAACTGGCATTGATGGGTATTTTAAGATCAAATTGACTTTTTTAAAAGGGAACCAATTTTTTTATTGTAGAATTAGAAAGTTAGGGAAGTTTTGCATATAATAGTAAAAATAAGTTAAGAATCAATAGTATCTATATTTTAAGGTTAGAAAAATATGTTGAAAAGTCAATTTGACTTAAAATAAATATTTATATAGGACCAATTTTTAGATCAGTCCCATAAAATGCCCTGTTGGATTCTCTACAACATTAAAATTGAGCCTTTTTGTAAATAAGGAAGAAGAAGGACCCAAGAATCAAGATTACTCAGTTGACCAAGGCCGCGAAACGTCCGTTCTATGTTAAGGAAGTTATATAAACTACTATACCGTATTATCCAAATTAAGTGTCCGTCCAGTGGCGTAGCTACGTATGTAAGAGCCATTCAAATCCAAAAATTATGTTAAATTTCCATTATATCACAGCTCTAAAAGCTTTAAGCAATAAGATTAGTGGTCAGTCAGAAATAAAATGGGGAAAATAACTACTATTTTTTAGATATGCATTTCTATATTTTTAAAACTATAAAAGATGTGATATTTTCTTAAAGTTCTTTAAAATACCTTTTTAATGATGACATCATATACAAGGTTATTTTGCGGTATAACCTATAAATCTCATTGTCAATTGTTTTTCTAATCTTTAGTCTTAATGAGCGTTAAAATGTTGCTAGTTTGATAATTTAAACTATTTCGTATTTGGAATAACGTATGTCGTAAAAGTTTTGGCACACAATATTTATCGGTTTTTTTTTAATGAAGAAATTTATTTAAACACTAACTAGTTATCATAAATTACAACTCAATACTTAACTAAACTATACTATCGAATTATGTGGAGTGGCCCATTCTGCTCTACCAGACGCAAATTTCTCCGAATATCTCTCATAAGGTCCTGGACGGAATTCAGTTCAATTTCTCTTAATTTCTCGTAAATTCGCCGTCTTAATTGTTCCTCATCTTGTGCTTCCCAGCCTCCATGATAAACCTTTCTAGACAGTACAGCCCAAAAATCCTCTATTGGGCGAGCCTGCGGCAAGTTTGGAGGATTATCGTTTTTGGGAACAAAAGGTATGTGGTGTTGTCGAAGCCAGTTTTGGGTATCTCTTGAGTAATGGCATGATGCTAGGTCTGGCCAAAACATGATATCGTCATTAGCATGATGTTCGCGGACAAACTGAAACAATTTGGAAAGGCAGTTATCAATATAGCTCTGACTATTCAAAGATTCACCCTCACTCTTCCCACAAAAGGTCGGGATACACCCCTGTTAGAAATTGCGCACTAGACAAGGATTTTATCTGCAAATTTCGCTTTATGTTTGTATCTAACATTGTCAGGGCATTCTTTTATGTTGTCCGTATAAAATCCATCGTTTCCCTTCATTTCAGAATTACTCAAAGTGAAATACTTTTCGTCATTGGAAAAATGTACCCGCCTCAGTTGACGACAATATCTTGGTATACGAAGAAGCTGCGCTTGAGAGTATTTGGGGCACTTACGTCTCTTTCGATATTTAAGACCACTCCTCCTCAATTCCAACGATATCGTACTCTTAGAAGATTGCCTAGCCAGTCTCCTCGTTCCAATCTGGTTTTTGCTCTTTTCACCAATCTCTCTGACCTCTGTGCAGTAAATGCACGTGGTCTTCCACTTTGGGAGATTCAGACATGGTATTCCCTGCTTGCACTCCGCTATTGTTCTATAAATGGTTCTGCGTGAAATGTTTTCATTCTGGAATATTCGACAGATTTCAGCTTTGGGTATCCGCCCAACTAACTTGTAGATACTTTTTATTATTTCTAATTTATACGACATCTTAAAGCGAAAACTTCAAAATAAATAAATCTCAACTGACAGTAAATAAAGTAAATAAACTCTTGTTTTCAAAGGCAACTTGATATTATTTTGTTTTTGTTTAAATTAAAGACAATGAGTTTTGTGCCAAAACTTTTAGGACATACGTTAATAACAAAGTTATCAATGATGGACACTAAGTTTGTATGGCCCTATATATCTGCACCAAAAAAAAATGGTAATGTTTCTCTAATAAAAACGTTTAAAAAACTATTATAGGATGAGGTTAAAAAACAAAAGATATTTCTTAATGTAACTAGTTAACATAGGCTTTTAGTAGGATGACCACTCCTTGTATATCCATTAGAGAATAAGTGCTAGATTTTACTGCCTTATTAGCAGTAATATTGAAGTAGTAAAAACACTTCATGGAGCCTGCCTATAAAATATGTTTTATGATCCGATTTAGAGAGAACTTACAACTCAGATGCACGAAAGTACCACGGAAAGGGAAAAGTGCTTTTAATATTTTAAAATTTTATTTTGATTTGCTAGAGTGATTTTACAAGTGCGATATGATTTCTGTTAAAAAAAAAATTAGAGAGTTATAGCATAAACTTGTGCAAACAAGTATTTTTCCCCTTCTAATTTATACACTTTATATGTGTCCCAAATCCGACCTCCATTGGAATATTGTTCTCATATCTGGAGCATGGCGTCCCCACAACCCTAAGCATTCTTGATTCTATTTAAAAAAGAGCTATTCGTCTCATTAATGATCCTTCACTTACAGAAAGGCTTCTTTCTCTTGCCCATCGTCGGGCTGTGGGCGATTTATCGCTTTTTTATAGGTACTTCCACGCTTTTGCTCTGAAGAATTGTCCAGTATAGTTCCTCCACTCACGGTTCCCAACAGAGAAACTCGTGGTTCCGCGCGTATGCATCCCTATACGGTCCAACTGGACAAGCCTCGAACTTCCCACTTTGTTCGTTCTTTTATGCCTAGAGTTTCTAGAATGTGGAACCTGCTGCCCGCGGAGGTCTTTTCCTTTTCCCCCAAATCTTTAAGTGTTTAAGTCCCGTGTCAACAAACTCCCTCTTACCTCACTTAAGACACCCACGGTACGTTAGTATTTAGGCTTTTAGCCTTCGTGGTTTGTCCACAGATAAAAAAATACATTTAAGGGGGTATTCTGGTCTAGAGGCCTGCATTTCAGGTAATTTTTGAAGTCCGTAAAAAAAGGAAATCAATATTTTTACAATCCATTTTTTTAAAAGGTATTCATTAACATTTCAAGAATACAGAAAAAAATAAAAAAAGTTAAAATTCGAAAAATTAGCAGCTGATCAAGAAATTGCCATAGTATTTTTTAAATAAAGCATTACCTTTATGTTGAATTACTATTATAAAGACATTTTAGAGCTTTTAGGAAATTAAATCGAGATTGCGCAATCAGATTTGTTCTCCCTTTTACTTTTGGCTATACCCTGCAAGGTCAACGAAAGAGCGCCACCCTGTATAGAAGAAACAGTTTAAGAATGTAAATTCGGTGCTCTTTGATAAGAAAAAAAAATCACAAAAATGCATCTGGTCATCGCACTATGGGATAGAACTTAATTTTTGGTCAAAATTCTTAAACTTACCAGTCTAACTTATAATGAGGTGTTTTTACTGGAAAAATATTATAAATTATTACAAATGCTTTTGGAAACCTAAAACTTATTATATGTTATTATAAATTTACATTACATTAACATTATTATTTTTTATTGTACAAAATAAACTAAAATGTCAGCTTGTTTGGTTAATTCGGTAGTATTCTAATCAGTAATCCGATGATTATTATCTCATATGATATACAGAGTACGACAATAGGTATGATTTTTTTAAATGGAATACCCTGAATATTATATCACCACCAAAAAAAATCTTTTAAAATGCTTTAAAAAAATTCTGCATTTGATGTGTCTATCTCAATTAGTTTCGGAAATATGACCATCCAAATCTGAAAAATAATTTTAAATTATTCTTAGAAGCGTAATAGAGATACATCTTCCCAACTTTTTTTATTTTTTAACGTATAAAATAAATAAAAAACACTGTTTTGTTGGGTAGATTCTGTGGAATCCATATCTTTCATCAGAATGGTTTTATCTTTTAGGATATACAGTGTAGGACAAAACATAATAAATTTTAAAATGGAAAACCTTGTAAATTATACAAAAATCTTGTATCTGTCCTTATACTCAGAAGTAGCAAAAAGTAGGAAGGCAAAAATTGTAAGTACAAGAACTGATAAAGAAAAAAGGTAAAAAAATATTTGACACAAGTAGCGAGACTTCTCGAGACTGCATCGGAAACACAACAATAGCTCTTATTATTTAAACTCTTACTTTTTTTAGTAAACAAGGCTAATAATAAACTAAGTAGATTAAATGTTGTTTCAAGTTTCTTATTACCCCAATAGAAGTCGTCATATCCTTTTATAATTTCACGTACATGTAGTTTGGAGTATCTACTTTGAAATACACAGCATGAGCCATTAAAATTTCAAAGTTGCTTTTTGGCCAAAATAATGGATTTCTATCCCATAGTATATCGGCGCGTCGCGTCGCTGTAAAGAGATAGCGGCGCCTTTGTATAAAATAGTCCGATGTTTTTGTATCATTTTCAAAGGGTACCAATTTGCGCTTTTATAATGTTCTTACTATACAGGGGTTCCATTTTTGTTCCAATTTTAGTTTTTGCGAAACTGAGGTACATTTTTGTAAAATGAAAGATACTTTCAAAATTTTTCAACCCTCGTATTGATTTTAATACCAGGCCAAGTTTAATCAAAGCCTCCAATTTTTCCAAAAATAATAAGTTATCTATGCACTTGTAAAAGCTGCAAAAAGCAACCCAAAAATCCAGGTATAACCTTCTTAGGTCGACATCACCACTTGTGATTCAAAGAAAAGGACTTAATAGCCTAGTTTACACCGGGAGAACCAAATTTTTAGTTCGAGGTCTAAATGACGTCACGCGTACTTTATTCACGGTGTAAACACTTGAGTATTAAAATTTGCTACTCCAATTCAGTCCTTCTCAAATGGGGGTGACCAAATACGATTTTCCTTGGTGTAAACACGTCGGACTTTTTTAGTGGACCAAAATGACAGCCTTGATCTTTGACAGTGCGCATTTCGATGAAAAAGACGTTGAATTTCGGTCTTAACCTAATAATTTTGTTGTTTGTTTATATTTTTTAAAATTTTGTTGATATTTAACCAAAACTGTTTGCGTATTCTTTTTCATATGGAATTTAAAAGCGATACAGTTTTAAAAGATAAAAAACGAGGTTAGGTTCTGGTTATATGCTCAGCTGTTATTTTGGTAATAGGATTAAACGTGAATTTAATTGATCCATAAACTAAGTTGGTGTAAACACTAGTGAACTAACAAAAATAAGTCCTAGGTTTGGTCCACGGATCTAATTGGTCCTCGCGATGTAAACTAGGCTAATAAGACTCTTCTTGGACCCCTAAATAAACTTTACCGATTATTTAAACGGCAGGGTTAAACCATGGTTTAAGAACCGTATAAAAGGAGGGGTTTTGGGGGTTTGAACCCTCTCCCCTTAGCATGGATAATAGGAAATTTTGTGGAAAAGTCCTTTATTTGTAATGTTTTTAATGCATATGGTAATGTAATCGCCCCTCCCTTTAGTAAAGGAGAAGGAGGAAAGAGAACATTTTATAGTAGAAAAATTAGTAAAGTATGTAGATGTGTTTTGAACAGTATGGACTTTGTTTTTTGCGCTCTTCAAAATTTTTTGATAGAAGACAAGAAATTGTTGTTAGGAAAACAGATAAACAGATAGTATTTTAATTTAAAAAGAGGGACATTTTTTTATTTTCTTTTTGGTCTTTAAAAATTTTGGACACAATTTCAAAATTTCTAAACTGCTGTCAAACCTCCTTCCCATAAAAAGCTGTCCGTGTATGGATTCCAATGGTTCAACACGATTTCGTTTGCATTGATTGATTTCGATTTCAAAAGCATGTGGCCTTTTTCGAGAAAGCTATGTAGCGCATAAAATTTACTTGTGAATGAGTCCAAAGCCAAGCAAAATGTCACACGTACAAAAGTTTCATAGCCCTCTTAATTTCAGAGTAACAAGGCGATTATTTTATTGCACTCTATTGCACTTTCTGGTATCCCCTGTATCTTAGTCTACTGACAATTATGTGTCCAATTAATCATTATTAATACAACTTTTCTTTAAACTGAATCAAAGAGGATTTATGACCGAAATTTTATCTTTACGAACTTGTCAAACTTATACTGCCACAGCACTTTCTTAGGTCGTACCTCCCGTTAGCTAATGCTTATGTTTAATCCACTGTAAAAATAGCACTACAACTTATCTTTAAACTGAATCAAAAAGGATTTATGGCCGAAATTATATCTTTTACGAACTTTGTTGACAACCTCATGAACAAAATGAGTAATTTTCAACGCCACTGAACATCACAGTCTCTTAGATGCGCTTTTTGCAGAAGAAACTAAGCGAACCATTTCAAACATGCATGCAGACAAATAATTACTAAATGCACCAGACCTTAGAACGAAGCATTTAATTCTAATTTTAAAACTTTTATTACTTTTAGGTTTTGCTTTCAATGAGAAACCGTTTTTTAACAAAATTATGAGTTATGTTATAAATTTAAAGAAAATAATGAAAAAAAGTAGCATAGATGCGTATAACAGTGCCGGATTAAGCTTAAAGCCGTGAAGCGACCGCTCCAGCGCCGGGAAAAGGGGGCGCAAAAATAGGGTGAAAGAAAGTAGAAGTACTGGGTTGGGTTTGGGATGAAAGGGCGCAACTTGAAAATACGGGGACCTTTCTTTTTGCTCTTCAGTTTTCATTTAAACCATTTTTGTGTGGATAAAAAAGCGTAAAATGAGTAGATTAACGTGAAAAAGGGGTGCAAAAACGTAAAGTTAGTAGAAAAGAGCGCCTTTTTAAAGGTGTTGTTTTTTTGCTCTTCAATTTTTTCCGGCCAAAGAATTAATGTAAAAATAATTTAAAAAATTCTGTCTGATGTTCTCACTTTTTAGGGGGCGCAAAATTTATAGTTTTCAGAGTCAGTTTAAAAACAGGCTTCGTCCGGCACTGATGCGTAAAGTTTATTTACGACGATTTTAATATAAAAAGCGCCTGCCTAAAAATCCTAAAATGGCAGAAGGTCCTTTAATTTACGCAGGGTCTTAAAAAACGTGTAATTTTTTTTTATAGACCCGTGACCATTCGAATCAAGTAAGTTATACAGGGTGTCCCTAAAAGTGTGTACAAAATTCTACTACAAATTACTTGGACTAAAATACAACGATCTAACGTAATTTACCTTTAATCGTGTGCAAGATACAGGGTGTCAAAGTTTTTATTTAAAAATTTTTGAAATAAATTATATATTATAATTTTGGTATAACATTTTTATTCTTTCATATTTTTTGCACAAAAGGTATACTTGATAAATATCGCTACACGCAACCGTTTTTGAGATATTTCAGATTAAATTGCTATGTACAAAATTTACCATGGCATTTATTCATGCTTTATTTAGGCCACCTGGTAGTGTTCAAAAAGTATGTACAAAATGCTACCACAAATTCTTTGGATTGGCTTTACGGTCCGAGGAAGTTCAATATTTCTCGTATTTAACAAGATATGACAAAAGTTTGAAATAAGAGTTGTATGGTTTTTAAATAGGCGTGTCCTAAAAATATTTTAATGTATACAGACTGTTCCAAAAACAAAAAAAACTTACAGCAAAAACTTTTTTTTGAGACACTGTTCACATCGAAATATTTTTAAGAGATGCCTATTTGGAAACTCTACAATTCTTATTTAAGACTTTTTGTCATATCTTGTTAAATAACAGAAACATTGGACTTACTCAGACCATTGGGCCACCCCAAAATGTTTGTCTGCCAACGGTTTGGAACTGTTCAAACTGTCTGGCGACTAAAGAAATATCTCCTTATAGGTATACAAGTAACATATATAAAATTTATCTTTTATAAAATGCCGAAAGTTAAATTTCAATTTATTAACCTTTGGTCCCTGATACCTGCCAAAGCCACTATGAGTAAAACTTTATAGCCTACTATCGCTTCTACCTATGTTGGGAGCATGTATTGACAAACTTTCAGCTTTTACAAAATAATGTAGCTCTGCCGCTCACGGGCTCTTGGACTATAATTAACCTAGCAAAAGAATAGCTAATTACAAGCCTTATAAATAAACCCACTTATTTATAAAACGACTGACGCGACGTTTAGACGTTTATATGAGGTTTATAAAACAAATTGTTTTAGCGATGCTATAGATACGACGCGACGTGACCTACACTTATTCCTATATAAATGTCATTATTTAATCATTTCTATCGACCATGCTCGACATGCCAGACGGTGCTATTCCTATCACATGCATCAGATGTAAAACTGTAGAAAACCGTGGGAGTCGCTCACTGCAAACTGATCTAGGTTAAGTCGAAGCTGATTTGTATGCGGAAGTGAGGTTGGCTAAATTGTTTCGTGGCCCTCACCCTAAATAATAAATAGTTGAACTTGCAGCTTTGAATTAATTATCTTTTTCGATCACTCGCACGTGTGCTTTTTTACGTACAGAGTGACTTTTTTAAAATCTTTAGTACAAGGATCTTAGAAACCGCTGCAGCTACAAAGATTAGTCCCTGGGCCAGTAATGAAATGGACTTTATGCAGGGGCGGTCATAGGGGGGGCATGGGGGCCATGGCTCCCCCTTGAATGCCACATTCTTTGTATTTCATACATATGTAATGGCAAATATGGGCATTTTGGGCATTTAATGAGGATATGGTCCCCCCTCAGGGCTGGTTCGGCGGATGAGGGTGATCATGGAATTTTTTTGCTTTTCAAATGGGTTGTAATTTTATATAGAACAATAATAAAAGTAGGTGAGGGACCTTTTTTTGCTCTTTAAAAAGTTAAAAATTTGAAAATTTTGTTTCTCTCTAGGGGCGCCAAGATTTTTGTTTTTTGGCACCTCACACACTTTTTCTCGGCCTATGCCCCCCTCAGAAAGTGGATATGACCGCCCCTGCCTTTATAAAAGGACACTTTTGAAACCTATTTGGGGGAGTTCCTTTTGACGAGTCCAACACGAATATTCAAACCGTCATACATGGAAGCGGCGATTTAACCCAGCCTGTCCTCCTACCCGATACATTTGACATGGACAGGCTGGGTTAAAGCCGCTTCCCATATATGGAGGTATTAATATTCGTGGTAGATTCGTCAAAGGAACCTCCCTAAAAGGTTTTAAAAGTGTTCTTATCATGAAGTCCATTTCATTACTGGCCCAGAAACTAGATCGTTTAATCAGAAGAAAAAATGGCTTACTAAATATTTTTTAACCTATATATTCTAATAGTATATTACATGACAAGTGTGGAAAATGACTAATTTCAGAAAGTCATTTTCACACTATTACTGTACACTATTTTTCCTACGACCACAAATTATTCACCAAAAAAAAAATGAAAGTTTGTCTTTACAAGAAAAAATAAAAATCAATTGAGAACTTTGCAACACTAGGGTGATTTTTACTTTGTAACACTAGTGTGATATGATACTTTTCCTCACTGCTATATGATACTGTTTTGACAATATTTTTACATCGAAAATCACCTACCTAGAAGTATTATATAACTTTTATCATTTTGGAATTTAAAAAGGCCCTCACTTAATAAAAATTTTATGGTTTGGTTAGGTAATAACGGTAATAGTTTAATACGGTTTTCTGCTAATTTGAGGGTTTTTTTAAATTATTGATACTTACATATTTAAGACACTCTTCTAAATAAAACGTAAGTGGCGCGCATATCCAAAATATTTCGTTCTTTTAAAAAAGATGAGGTAACAAACTTACGGGACCGGGGAGTGAAAAGGGGTGCTGGGTGGGGTAAAATTGGTAAAACGACTTAATGAAACTGAACATCACATGTAAAATTAAGTAAAAATTACATTTTTCCTCATATTTTTAAGAAAGAATATAAAAAATATGAAAATTGTAAATGCATAACCTAAATTCCTAAAAGTAAGAAAAAACGACTACTAAACGTCAGTTATACCATGCAAAATATGGAAAGCATTTGGCAACGTCGGAAGGGTCCGATTCTATTTATGAATGGATAAAAGAAAGTGGATTCATAAAGTGTGTATTAGCCTCAGGTTTAATTAAGGGATTAAAAAAAATTTAACTAGTTGTTTGAGTACACGAAGACAGAGAGAAAGGAATTTGATCTATAGGAGTTTTTCTCTGGCGCTTTAGGTTGAACGGTCAAGCGGCCAGGCTGCCTCTATAAAGTGCATGCTCAAAGGTAGGAGGGAGATTTTTAATTTGATCTACTTACCTGACAACACTGTGCCACTGAGCGAGCAGTCAGTGAAAGTTGTTTTTGTGGTTATGTCTATTTTTGTTTATGTTTTTATTTTTTCGGAAATTTTATAATTACTCTTTTTAATATTAGAAGAAAGCTTATACTGTGTAGTAACTTAACGTTAATAAGATGATTTTCGCTAATTTGGGTTCTACTGTTTAAGGTAAGTAAAAAGGTTTTTACTGTCTCTTCAATAAATACGTCACTTGCAAAACCAATAGCAGTTTTTAGAATGACATCATAATATATATCACACGAGTGTTGTAAAGTACTTTGCAACACTAATGCTGTGTTTAAAGTACTTTGCCACACTAGTGTGATTAATAACATAGCATTTTCAATGCATGAAACCAGTGTGCTATTTGCTATTTTCACAAGTGGTCGTAGGAAAAAATGTTTTCCTGGGTAGATCAGTTAATATTTAAAATAGAAAAAAAGTTTAAATAGAAAACTCTTAGATAATAATCTTCTAATGGACATACATGGATATTGGACATACATACTTGTTTTTAAATTTATTTTTTATGACATTTAACCCTAAATAATGAAAGCGGTTTTATTGACATTATTATCTCATCCATTTCTATAAATAATGTTTTAGATTCAATAATTAAAAGAAAATAAGCATTTAAATAGAAGGCCATACATTTCTACCTGATTCTAAATAGGGTAAAATCAAAGAGTGCTCTACTCATAAGTAGTTTTTAGTTTTTTTTTCAGTTACCCTGTATAATCTGTATATCCTTCGATTAGAAATAATACTAATTGCTGCTGAAAGCGAATAAAATTTTCTATTAAAAAACAAATAAAAAAGTTTTCAATTTGTTGCACGTCCAATAAACTACCTGTATAAATACTTCTGTTTTTCAAAAAAGTTAATTCCGATACCGGGAATCGAACCCGAGCCTCCTGGGTGAAAGCCAGGTATCCTAGCCACTAGACCATATCGGATTGGTGATTGGTTATAGTTTGTAAAAACTGGAAATCTAGTGGCCTGAGTCCATGGAAGTAAGGGAAACGGTGCTTTTCCTAAAAAAATACAAAACATTAAACTCTAATATGCAATTAAAATAATAATTATAATAGCATTGAAGAATTTACGATGACGGTCGGAGACATAGGCGTAACTAGCCATTGAAGCTGGAGTGGGCCTGGGGGGACCTGGCAATACCCTGGGAGGGTTCCGGACGCCACTGAAACTTTATTTGTACACATATACCATATATATACATTTTTTCTGAGGGGGGCCTGGTAACATCTGGGGGGCGTTTTATGATTGTTTTCCGCTACAGCTCGGGAACTGCAAGTAACTTGCCAAGTCTAAACGAGTCGTCGTATACACTACTTGCTACTTACCAAGTACTTGGCAAGTACCGCGTAGTGAGTAGCCGGCTTTAGATAATTAGATGTGTAGTGAAAATCATATCTACTATTTTTTAGATTTAGATGCTTATATTTCAAAAACTATTAGAGATAGACATATCAAATGTTGCATTTTGGTAAACTGCTTTGCAATATCTTTGCAATTAAAGTTGAACATACAGGGTGTTAAATTTAAAAAAAATAATGATAGCCGTATTTCCGAAACTCCTAAAAAATACGTAAATATATTAAATACAGTATTTTTACAGCTTTTAGGAAACCTTTCAATTGATGACAAAATATACAGGGTGTTCTATTATATATATTATATTGTATATACAGGGTGGCCCACCATATTCGACACGGTATGTAGCTGGATAACCATGGGGTTTTTAAAAAGTAAAAACTGAAACATATACAGGTCGGATAAGGCCACAGCATAAAATTATTTGACTCTATACAGGATGTCTCAAAAAAGTTTGACGTATAAATGTTATATTTTTTAAATGGAACACCCTATATTTTATGACGGTTTTAGATTCTACATAAAAAAATAATTTAAGTTTGTTAATAGTACTAAGTGTCTAATTTTATTCTGTTTTTGTGATATTTGATTTTTTTTAGAAAGTCAAATAGCAATGTCTCTCTTATTTTAAATGGAACACCCTGTATTTTTACACCACATGATGACAAACCAAATGCTCTTTCAAATGGTGTATAGGTTGCCTATACCTATCTTTTATACTTTTTAAGTAAATTCCGTTTTAACATATTTTTATTTCAAATAGTACAAAAAAGTATACATTTTGGGAATTTTAAAAATATACATTTTGGGAAATTTAAATATAATTGGGTTACTTAACATTGGGAAATTTGGTACATAAAACAATACGTGAAGTGTCAAGGTTTAAAAAGTAGAAATCAAACAATTTTCTAGGTTACTCTTATAATAATAAAACAAAAACATTAAACAAGCAGAGTTGCCTAGAAATGCAAAACAAATACTGAAAAATTTAATATTTAAAGAGAACAAAATTTTAAGACGGGGATTGATTGTTTATTAGATAAGAAAGAGTTAGTAAAGTCAAGTAAAGAGTTAAAGTTTGAGTTAAGCTCCCGTACGGGCTATCCCTAGGGATATGCCCGTACTAAATTTAATTAGTTCAATAAGTTAAGTTGGTTTTTAATGCAAAGTTAGTTGTGATGGTCCACCGGTCTCATTGTCCCAATAGATAGTTCCATATGGTACATTTGCCCCAGTGACGTCAAGTAGTATTTCAAAATGTCAACGTCACATATGGTGGAGGCGCCCCTGTTCCCAGTGACCTTGTGAAACGTCGGTTATGGTAAGCTGTGCCCGCCCCAGTTCCAGTGCCCTTGTGAAGCGATAGGAAAAGTCGCTTATGGTACGCCCTTCCTACCCCTCAGTTTATTTGTGGAAGAAAATACCATATATATGGTAAAGGCGTCCTGTTCCCCGGAGAAGAAATGTGTGTGAAAGGACGAAGATGGGGAAAAATATGTTGCGTAGCGTAGCTGCAAGGAGGTAGCAGCGTAGCTACAAGAAAAGGAAGATAAGGTATATCTTCAGTTTTCAAATATGGCTAAATGGTGTTAGCCAGAGGTGATAAAGAAGAATATGGAAATATATTTATTTGTGTCGAAGTTGTATGGTACGTCGTGAAGACGGAGTTCAGAAGCAGCATGAGGCTGCATTAGCACTGGAAGCCGCAGCTCTAGTATGGGGAAGAGCTCTGAAGTATGGTCTTGAATGGTGGGGTACAAGACAGTTAAGCGGCCCTGAGAAAGCTCAGGATATGGGTAAATTGGCATGCAGCTGCAGTAACCTGATGTGGAAGAAGAAAATGGGAATGAAAGGCAGACAATGGTACGTGGAGAAGTACGGGACAAATGGCCAATGGAACGCACCATCAAGGACATGGACAGGCAGGCAAGGTGGACGCAATTTTTTTATAAAGGCTAGTATAAGAAGAATGTGGAATATTAGGTTAATTTCTAAGTATAAATATAAAAAAAATTGATTTTCTTTTTATGTAAGAGATATTTTTTTGTTTTTAAACTATCCAATAAATTTAAAAAAGAGCAAAAGATAAAATAGAAAAAAATCACCTAATTAATAGTACATGTAAAACATAGTTAATTATTTTCTTTCCCACTGGTATATTAAATAAATCATTGAATTACTTTTTAATGGTTCAACGTTTTGCTGACGAGACAAGGCCAAGTTCACTTTTATTGTTACAGGACTGGTCAGTTTTAAATAACACAAACTTTTTTGCTTATTTAGCTGTTTGTGTAGTACATAAATATCTAGTAAACTTAAAGATTAATAAAAAAAAATTACAATTTATGAGTAACAATAATTAGGTCATTTTTTGTCTAAAAATAATCTTACCGTTAAAACTATATTTATTTAAAGTACCTACTTAAAGAAAAGCTTAAAAAAGGTTTTTAACAATTAAGCTAAAATCTTATTTGAACTAATTATTTCAGCAAAAACATCTCTAGAACTTTTTAAATAATTATTTTAGATAATTTATCCGGAAGAATTTTTTAAAATTTCAAAAAAAAGAGTCATAATGTTAAATATAACCTAAATGAATTATTTTTTAGAAAAAAAAAACTATTTTTACATTTTTTCGTGCATTTTTTTGAAAAAAAAATTAATTGGAAAAAACAAAAAATTTAATAAAACGTTAAGATTATTTACGATAAATATAATTTATATAATAAGTAACATAATGTTAGGTTTTAAATATTTGTAAGCTATATGGAACTATCGTTTTTCGATAATATTGCTAATTTTTTTTAAAGGGTTTAAAGTAAATTTGGCTCGATTTCTAATAGCGTTGTGGGTCCAACGCTTTCAGGAAGGGGCATATGTGAACACCTAGTATAAAAAAGTATACATTTTGGGAATTTTAAAAATATACATTTTGGGAAATTTAAATATAATTGGGTTACTTAACATTGGGAAATTTGGTACATAAAACAATACGTGAAGTGTCAAGGTTTAAAAGTATGAAATCAAACAATTTTCTAGGTTACTCTTATAATAATAAAAACAAAAACATTAAACAAGCTGAGTTGCCTAGAAATGCAAAACAAATACTGAAAAATTTAATATTTAAAGAGAACAAAATTTTAAGACGGGGGATTGATTGTTTATTAGATAAGAAAGAGTTAGTAAAGTCAAGTATAGAGTTAAAGTTTGAGTTAAGCCCCGTACGGGCTATCCCTAGGGATATGCCCGTACTAAATTTAGTTAATCAAATAAGTTAAGTTGGTTTTTAAAAAATGCAAAGTTAGTGTTGATGGTCCACCGGTCTCATGGTCCCAAGTAGATAGTTCCATATGGTACATTTGCCCAGTGACGTAAAGTGACACTGTAATCAGTAGGCTGTGATATAGCTATGCCTATTTACTAAGCCGTTATTGCAAAATGTATATTTGTTGGAAAAAGCACAAAATTAGTAGATTTTGTATTATCTGCCACTATTTTTAAAATTCACAGAAACAAATTCATTAGTTGCTTATAATGCTACTTCCAATAACACTTATTTTAGCTGAATGTGGTAATGATAAAACTTGTGTTTTTAAACAATCCTAATAACGCCTCTCGTCAGTTATGACGACATTCTGTGACCTATAACTCGTTTCTTCCATTATCCATAATCACTGTGTCAAATTTTTAAAGCAACTATTAAGGTTATCAGATGGTTTCTCCTGGAATATTTTTCAGGATTAACTCTAGACTAAAGTAAACCATTTCTTTCACATCCTACCAGTATTATATCATCTTGTTGGAGAAGAAGGGTTTTTATTTAAAATCATTGAAATTTCTTTTAAACTGACTAAAACACTAATAATCAATAAATGATCGGTGTTATTTTCTTAAGAAAAGTATTAATGGCTGCTATGTCACAGCCAACTTTAATTTAAATAAACATTTGGCCTAAAAATTTGTAAAAACAGATTTTACTAAGAAAGCACAAAAGATAGGTATAGGCAACCTATACACCATTTGAAAGAGTATTTTATTCGTCATCATATGACGTAACAAAATACAGGGTGTTCCATTTAAAATAAGAGAGATATGGCTATTTGATTTTCTGAAAAATTGAAATTATTTTTTGATCACCCTGTACAATATTTGATCTTGATTTGACCTACGTATGATATGGCAGACTTTTTTCTAATCTTGTTACACAATTTAAAGTTTAAAGTGTCAAAAGTGTTAAAGTAAAATCAATTTAATTTTACCTCTGCATTTTTCAAAAAAATCAAATATCACAAAAACGAATAAAATTAGACACTTAATACTATAAACAAACTCGAGTTATTTTTTAAAGTAAAATCTAAAATCGTCATTAAATATAGGGTGTTCCATTTAAAAAAATATAACTTTGATACGTCACACTTTTTTGAGATACCCTGTATAGACGAAAATAATTTTATACTGTGGTCTTATCCGACCTGTATATGTTCCAGTATTTACTTTTTTAAAAACCCCATGGTTATTCAGCTACAGACCGTGTCGAATATGGTGGGCCACCCTTATATTATATACTTTCACCCCTGAATTTGTTTTAAAAATCGATACCAAGATAGTGCAAACAGATTTGTTTTCTTATAGATTTTGCTATATCCTTCAAGGTCAACGAAAAGGCGCCACCCTGTACGTTAGAATAAAAATATTTTTGAAATTCAAGATCCAGGCTATCAATACATAATTAATAGCATCATTCATGGCTTCTCTCATATCTAGAACAAAATATTTATCTGTCCAACAATATGGCTTAAATAATAATCTTCTTAGATAACATGTCCGCCGATACTTCTTAAGATTATCATCATATACGTGATCGGTATAAAGTTTTTAATGTAATAGGATTAGGAGAGTCGATGACGAATTTAATATTTGCCATTGGTGCACGATGATTGATCTTAATACCTCCGGGAAAAATGGTGAATTAATGTTTGTTTCTACTTTAAGTTAAGCTGACTTATTTTCATGGTCATGGCTTTATGCCAAAACGTTGATTTATATCAATTCTCAAATATATCGACATTTGTTTAAAATTTTCAAGATTCTATACCTATTATCTTAGAGTCTAAAGAAAAAAGATAATATCTGGTTTGTTCCTAAAATAAACCAATTCTTGGGACATTCGGTCATTCCATTACCGTGGGTGCAATTTAGACGCATGTATTAGTTTTATGTAATTAAATAATAATAAATTTTTATTTTTACTTTATATTAGTTTCAATTTATTTTAAAAATAATATTTTAAAAGGCAGGAGGAAGGTTTAAATTTTCATCCCGGTACAACAAATTTGGCACAACCTTTCCAGATCATAGACAAAGAACGTATAAATCTGTTAATTGTGAGACATTTAAAATGTTATTTCTTCCCAAGCAGCAAGCTGACGTCATTATGACGTCATTTTTAAGTCATTTTTGGTTATTTTTGGTCATAGGACGTCATTAGACCAAAATTATGACGTCATATTAACGTCATTTTAATGACGAGTTTTTGACGTCGTTAAAGTGACGCCTTTTCGACGTCATTTTTTCGTCATACTAGCTCATAAAAATCGAATGACGTCATGTTTAGAAAACCCGCCAGAATAAATTTGTGACATTATATGATTCGTGTCAAAATCCAACCGAAATATCATATGACAGAAAAATAAGACTAATAATTTTACAAAATTGAAATAGAAAAAAACTCTACCGATAGATGGCGCAATGGACAATAAACTACTACGTTCATTCATCATCTTCGCTTTTTATCGCCTACACCGTACTTTGAGACCAAAATAGTTTGAGGCCCGTCTGCGGTTGGTGTAAAAATCTGCATCTCCAGGTTGGACAGTGTCCCGAGAGATGCGACCTTGCAGTGCAAGGAAATTGCAAGCAGTAAGGAGTTTGTTCCTATTTCAATTTTCAAATAAATAAATAATAAAATATATGCGTCAATTTCTCGTCATCTTAAAGACGTCATTAAGGGGACGTCTTTTGTCTGTGACTTAGAAGGTCAATTTAACGTCATTTTGTTGTCATCTTATGACGTCTTTGCTGACCAAATGTGACCAAAAATGACTAAAAAGAGAAGTCAATAAGACGTCAGCTTGGGCCTATTTTGATACGAATCATATAATGTCTGGCTGGTTTTCTAAACATGACGTCATTAGATTTTTATGAGCTAGTATGACGAAAAAATGACGTCGTTTTTTTTCCAATTTTTTAATAGGGAGGCTCTGTTTTAAATATTTGATAACACTTTTAATTCTAAACAAGTTTTTAAATAAAGTTTTCTCTAAGTTTAAAAATAAAGGTAGTTTTCTCCTGTGTCATATGCGTTATTTTGCACCAACCTCGTATATGCTATGGTTTATTTAAATTTTGATCAGTGTTTTGTAAGTTTTGGTGTATGCAGAGATTGTTTTAAATAATAAAAGTTTTTCATATGGTTCAACATTTCTTGGTGGTCGCTATAATAAATAATATGATGATCTTATAGAAAAAAAACTGTACGAGATAGAGATAAACGACTATTGATTTGGTTATTAATATTAATACGTCAAAACTAACTTAAAAAACTAAAATTGTCTAATCTTAAATTCTTCGCAGGCCTGTGGGGACTACCACGAAATGGTACTTACTTTCCACGAGTATGAGTTTTGCAGTTCAAGCTGCAAGCGAGCTCGTGCTGTAAGTCATACCATAAAGTAACATACCTACGGATAAGAGAAACCATGGCATGCTAAAATTTTCATACCGCTTTTGCGGCAGGCTCAGCGCTGCCCGGCGGCAGGCTTGTCATTTTTCCAGTTTACACTTTAAATGCGTCGGTCGAAGCCTCGCCTCGTGTAACATCAGCGGTGGGGAGACACGTAAGCTTACTGAAATGACTAACTGGTGGTATTTCAACGAGAAACGAATAAAATTATATTGGGAGTTTTCGCATGACCTGTCCTTAAATCGGCTATTCCATGATAACTCTTATAATTTCCTTACTCTATGGTCATACATAAGGAAAATGAGTATTCCGTGCGAGTTGCATAGGGTAGGGCAGGGCTAGTTGAGCAACTTTTCCACTTGATCTTTCTAATAAGTTAAATTTGGGAGCTACATCTATTTTTATGTAAATAGTCAAGTACGCCCAACGTACCCCATAGGTGAGGTAAGTTGAGCAAGGGTATGGGGCTAGTGGAGCACTTAGAAAGTATAGTCAAATCATGGCTTGAATGTTAGATACGTTTACAATAAAAATACATTTTGACAATTTGCTTTTTATATTTATAATCTTATAGTGACAAAACAACAAATCTCATTAATAAAACAGCAACGTGCCTAGCTTGAACTATTGAATTTAATACCTATCAATTCATCTTCGTTTTTTAAACTTTTTAGGCAGTTTTATTTTGCATCTCTTGTAATGCCTTCTGTATCTGTTAAAATTGAAGCTTTTCTCTATCTTCTGTTTGATTTGGCTCCTTTTCTTGGGTATGGTCAAACTATTTCCAGAGAAAATTTATAAGTTAGATAGGTCAGGTCGTTTTCTTTGTTGCTTGTACAAAGTTCGGGTTGCAGCCTCTTTTAAATCCTGAGGAGACTCTAGTAGTCTTACTGTTATAAGTCCGTATCCTAAAAATAATAAAAAAACATTTCATACTTAAAACCGTGGGGTTAGTTGGGCAACTGTAGCTCAACTAACCCCAACCTGAAATTTTAAAGGAAAAGTAAATTTATTAGAAAACCGGTTGGAATTATATCCAAAATCTTTATACATCTAAATAAATTGCAATAAATTTACTTAAGATTAACACTTACCTGATTGAGAACGGAATACATCTAACTACCACAGGTAAAATTTTCCGGCTTGCAATTATTTTACTTTTTAATCACAAAATAAACAATGCGCACGGTTACTTTTCTCGATCGCCGCGTCACCACTAGTGGTCGCACAATGAGTTCCCCTCGCGCAACCCCTTCTTTATGCTATTTGATGCTTTCGCGTGCGGTCGGTAGTTTTTGAGATATTTTGATTGCCCAACTTACCTCTATGCTCAACTAGCCCCGCCTTACCCAACTATAGGAAAAACCAGCCTAACATATTTTGTACCAAAAAAATACACGTATATGGGGTGGGAGGAGCGAGGGGTAGTTTAAAACCTCACTAAGTATCACTAGGGGCGAAGAGGATCAAAATTTGTTTCAAAAACATCACGTGAGACGGACATTTTCTAAGTATGCTGAACTGCTATCTCTAACAGTGAAATTTATAACCTGAGGCTAAAGCCTTCGCCCCCTAAACGGTCGGCTATTTGCGCCCCTGCAAAAAAATAAATAAAGTAAATATTATTTTGAAAATAACTTTCTCCGCCTCTGACTAATGTTACTTGTGTTATGCACCTGTGGCGCCATTTGCATTTTTTCGCATATTCGTGTTCGCGGTTTATTTTTATCGTGTCACTCCTCTTCGTAATTACGTTCCAGATCTAAAAATAGCCTTTCGCTTTTTCTTGTTTTATTTCGAACATAATCTCATGAATTATCTCTAGAACTGGTTGAGTCCAAGTAAATAGAAAAAGTATTTAATTGAATTAACGCGTATTTTTTGATAAGGCAGGAAATATTTAAGATGGTGTTTATAAGATACCATAAGTAATTTTGGTTTGAACATTACTATTGATGGGTTTTTACGTAATAAAAAGAAAATGAAGGAGAATTAAAATAAAGATGAACACAGGGCCGGCTTTGGGAGAAGTGGCGCTCTGTCGGTTACGATTTTGGCGCCTTAAGCTAAGAAATTCAGGTTTAGGATCTTAGTATAGGCAGAACCTTTTAAGTAATATTTTAAATAAGTTTACAAAATTTTATTTAGAAATCGCCTTAAA